>JAODAL010018515.1:0-74525 GCA_025379985.1 Phyllomedusa bahiana
TAATAAGCCCCCATAGGTAAGGGGTATTGACCCCCCAACATTTTTTTTTGGTGTAGGTCTTGTAGGTCCCCTAAAAGTAGAAAGGTGATATTAGGCCACCCCCCAAAAAAATGGTTTATTAGGCCCCAAGCAGGGAGGTATATAACTCTTTCAATAGTAGGAATTTTAATGGTCCCTTCACTAGGTGACTTAGTTATATAGGTCCCCAGTAGGAAAGTAGTTTTAGTCCCCCCCAGTAGGCTGGTGGATACATAGGTCCCCAGTAGGTGGTATATGGTACCTCGTAAAGTTAAATTTAATGGGTCCTCTAGAGGTTGGGGGGTAAAAGGGTCCTCCAAAGTGGGTTTGGGAAAAGTCTATAGATTCCCAAGTAGGAGTAAGAAACCCCACTTTTGGGAAGTACAAGGCCCCCTTTAGTAGTTTGTAGGTATAGGTCCCCCCAGTTTTGGGGTAGGTTTTGGTCCCCCAAAAAATTAAAGGCATGGGTCCACCCCAAAATTGGAAGGGTCACCCCCCCAGTACATAGGGGCCTAGGTCCCCCAGTTTATGGGTAGGTGGGTTCCCACAATTAGGAAGGCATGGACACCCAGTACATAGGTAGGCATATTTCCCCCCTGTATAAAGGTGGGCATAATCTCACAGTAAAAAGATAGGCATAGGTCCCCCCAGTATATGTAGGCATAGGTCCCCCCAATAATAGATAATAAGGTTCCCCATTTATAGGAGGCACGGGGCCCCCCCCCAAGTAATGATAGGATAGGTCCATACGTAAATGGAAGGCATGGGCCCCCCCGTGTACTGGTAGTCAACGTTCCACCATATATAATGGAAAAGGTCCCCATAGGAAATAGGAAGGATAGGTCCCCACAGTTTTTAGGGCGGGCAAGGCCCCCACAGTATATAAGGAAAGCATAGGTCCCCCAGAATGGTTCATAGGGTCCCCACAGTAGATAGGGCAGGAAAGGGGGTCCCCCAGTAAAGGGGTAGGTAGGTCCCATATAGATGGGGGAAGGAAAGGTCCCCACGTTATAGGGCGGGAAATAGGCCCCCAAGATTGGGGCAGGCTAGGCCCCCCACAGTAATGGGGAGGATAGGTCCCACGTATAAGGGCGGGTAGGTAGGCTGACAATCAAAATTCAGTAGATGTTTCCAGTTAGCACCCCGGGGGGCATTATTGCTAGGAGGAAGAGGAGCATGCAGGTGCCGGCGTCCCTTTGCTTAATGAAGTGTGATCGGCGCCACTCCCCCGCTGACCCTGCGCAGCGCGCAGTAACATCAAGGAGGCTCTGGCGGTGGCAGTGGAGCAAGTTATAGTATGAAAAAATAGTGCCCGGGGCCTGCATTCTGTGAACAAAATGGGCCCTGCTACTTTTTGATGCGAGGGGGCTGTGGATGAAACATTCGGGCTGAGGCTTTTCATTCGGGGGGTGAGCCCCGAATAAAAAATGCCTATGATGCCCCTGCTACATAGTTGGGGTTTTTCTACAAAGATGGAAACAGTGCTATTAATCCCCTCCCCTATATCATTACTAAATACATCGAATAAAGGAGGACCCAATACTGAGCCCTGGGGGACACCACTTATAACTGTGACACACTATTATTTCTAACCCACTAGAATTTAATTTACTAAATAGACGTTTATGAAGAACAGTGTCAAACGCCTTCGCAAAAGTCTAAAAACCTATTCCACAGCCCCCTCCTACCCGACTTCTACTCACCCCTTTCATAAAAGCGAAAGGTTGGTTGACAACTTTGCCTAGTAAAGCCATGTTGGCAATCATTATAATATTTATTTGCCACAAATTCCCCGTATATAGTCCCCCTTTTAGCCTCTCAAACAGTTTTCCCAAAGGTTTTAAATTATTGGTCTATAATTCCTGGGGAAAACTAGAGCCATTTTTTAAAAGATGGGAAACATTTGCCTTGTGCCTGTCTCCCCGGGGCTATACCAGTTTCCTGAAAGGGGCAGAAAAACGGAAACGAGCTCTTTTTAAAAATTTGGGTGTAAAAACGGGTCTGGACCTTGTTAATTAAGTTTATTTAACTTGGCTTGGACCATTTCTATGCTCAGCCAGTTGATGCATTAACAGCATTGGCACCTCCTAATGGGCTCGGCAACATCCGCAGTGAGCCCCCATCAGCTACCTTTTACATTTATTTAAATAGAAAATTGTTTTCGTATTTTTCCCCCTGCACGGATTTTCCGCTGGACGGTTTTTTTACACCTCCACGGTTCCTAAAAACTTAGAACATTGGTCATTGTTCCGCCCAGTTTCAAATGGAAAATGTGCATGTCAGTAGTTGAGAGGGACGGGTGAATCCGCAAGCCGCGAGTAGAACCGTCCCATCAACCATGTAAAAGATGAAAAAATACTTTTCACACTGCACCCTAAAAGGTTTTCTCACCATGCTGTTTATCTGTTTCAGAGGCTGCTTTTGATCCACTGTGATTTGTCTGTCTGGTTCTATTGCAGTGATTAGCATATTTAGCTTCGTTATAACTAGCTGAGACGTTACACAGACATACACAAAGCTACAAGTGCTCCATGGAGTGAAAACAATTGCTTATCTGTGAGGAAATGCTAAACTTGTTAGGGATAATAAGACAGAGAGCAGAAAGCTCCATCCATGGTGACATCTCTTCCATCTCTCTGTCTAATCAGGAAGGGAGATATGGACAGGTAACCATAGAAACCTGTATGTTCTCCGATCAGATAAAATCTCTCTTATCTCATGACTAAGGTAAAATCAAAAGACTATTTTAAAAAAAGTGTTCAATTACCTGTCCCTACATGTTGAAAGCTAATCTTTGTAGTGAGAAAATCCCTTTAAGTGTCAACTATGGTGACAATTAGCACAATTTGAAAAAATGAAAGTGGTTAATTGAAATGTCTCACCCCCTGAAGTTGTTCGGGTAAGTTCACACGGCTTATTTTGGGGCGCATTTCGACACGTATTTCACGGCGTACTGCGCTCTAATACGAGCGAAATGCGCCCCAATCAAAAAACGGTAATCCCACAGTTCTCATAGAGAACTATGGATTACGCCTCCTCTCCCCGGCGTACAATACGCTCATATTGTATTGCACGGGGACAGGGCCGGACAACGTGTTAGGCGATACCCTAGGGCACTCCCCTCCGCCTGTCACGTGGGGGCGCTGCGCCACACATGCAGTCACTCCACAGTCAGTGTGTTTTTATTTATTAGGGGCCTCCTCCTCTTGCCGTGGGGCCCGGCTGCGCCTGCAGCAGAAACCGCTCATTTTCTCTTAGAGCTGCTGCTTGAGCGGAACGCCCCACCCCCTGCCCTCCCTGTCCCCTCCTCTGCTGCGCGACGCCGTCAGTGCCTCAGTCTGATCTGGAGTGGAGACTGAGCCTGGCGCGTGCCCGCCCCTGAGTGAGGTACCTTATCCACCTATGTCATCATGAATGATGTGTCAGTTTTCTCCCATGCGGCCCGGGCCGGCATCGGCGCTGTGGCGGTCACGGGGGTAGAGCAGGCAGAGAGTCTGACTGCCCGACTCAGTTTTCCCCCTGCTCCTGCACACTGGAGACTCCCACTTCTATTAAAGTGACCATCTCTGGGCTGGGCTGTAAGGGCTGGGCCTGTGAAGGGCTTGGGCTGTGAAGGTGTGAAGGCTGGGCTGGAACTGTGAATGGCGTGAATGGGCTGGGCTGTGAAGGGCTGTGAAGGCTGTGAAGGGCTGTGAAGGGCTGGGCGTGAAAAGGGTGTGAAGGGGGTGTGAAGGGGGCTTGTGAAGGGCTGGGCTGTGAAGGGCTGTTAAAGGCTGGGCTGTGGAAGGGCTGTGAAGGCTGGGTTGAACAGGGCTGGGCTGTGAAGGGCTGTGAATGGCTGTGAAGGGGGGAGGGCTAGGGTTAAGGGCTGGGCTGGTGAAGGGGTGTGAATGGGTGTGAAGGGCTGGGCTGTGAAGGGCTGTGAATGGCTGTGAATGCTGTGAATGGCTGGGATGTGAAGGGGTGTGAATGGCTGGGCTGTGAAGGTGAAAGGCTGTGAATGGCTGGGCTGTGGAAGGGCGGGCTGTGAAGGGCTGTGAAGGCTGGGCTGTGAAGGGCTGGGGGTTTAAGGGCTGTGAATTGGGGTGTGGGAAAGGGGAGGGCTGTGAAGGCTGTGAAGGCTTGGTGCTGGAAAGGCTGGGGTGAATGGGTGTGTAGGGCTGGGCTGTGAAGGGCTGTGAGGGCTGTGAAGGTGGAATGGCTGTGGCGTGAATGGGGTGTGAAGGTGTGGAGGTGGAAGGGCTGGGCTGTGAAGGGCTGTGGAGGGCTGTGAAGGGCTGGGAAGGGCTGGGATGTGAAGGGCTGGGATGTTAAGGGCTGGGATGGGAATGGCTGGGATGGGCTGGGATGGGTTGAGATGTGAAGGGCTGGGATGGGCTGGGATGTAAACGGCTGGGATGTAAAGGGCTGGGAGGGGCTGGGATGTGAATGGCTGGGATGTGAAGGGCTGGGATGGGCTGGGATGTGAAGGGCTGGGATGGGATGGGCTGGGATGTAAAACGGGCCTGGGGATGTGAAGGGATGGGCTTGGAATGCGGGAAAGGGCTGGGGGTTGGTGGGAATATGTGAAGGGTGGGATGTGAAAAGGTGGGATTGGGTGGGTGGAGAGGGATGCGGATGGGTTGGGATGGGAAGGGCTGGGATGTGGGGGGATGGGATTGTAGGCTGGGATGTAAAGGGCTGGGATGGGGGATTGAACGTGTAGAGTGAAGGGCGTGGGATGTGAAGGGCTGGGATGGGTTGGGATGTAAAGGGCTGGGATGGGTTTGGATGTGAAGGGCTGGGATGGGTTGGGATGTGAAGGGCTGGGATGTGAAGGGCTGGGATGTGAAGGGCTGGGATGTAAAGGGCTGGGATGGGCTGGGATGTGAAGGGCTGGGATGGGCTGGGATGTGAAGGGCTGGGATGTGAAGGGCTGGGATGGGCTGGGATGTGAAGGGCTGGGATGTGAAGGGCTGGGATGGGTTGGGATGTGAAGGGCTGGGATGGGCTGGGATGTGAATGGCTGGGATGAGCTGGGATGTGAAGGGCTGGGATGAGCTGGGATGTGAAGGGCTGGGATGGGTTGGGATGTGAAGGGCTGGGATGGGATGGGATGTGAAGGGATGGGATGGGAAGGGCTGGGATGGGCTGGGATGTGAAGGGCTGGGATGGGATGGGTTGGGATGTGAAGGGTTGGGATGTGAAGGGCTGGGATGTGAAGGGCTGGGGTGGGTTGGGATGTGAAGGGCTGGGATGGGTTGGGATGTGAAGGGTTGGGATGTGAAGGGTTGGGATGTGAAGGGCTGGGATGTGAAGGGCTGGGATGTGAGGGGGTGGGATGTGAAGGGCTGGGATGGGCTGGGATGAGCTGGGCTGTGAAGGGCTGGGATGGGCTGGGATGGGCTGGCATGGTGATGTGATCCTGCTGGGTCACATGATATGTAATGCAAACAAATCACATACAGGAGGTATGAAATGAGTGGCAAAATTTCCCCCTTTAAGAAAAAAATACCTATGTTACTGAGCAGTTTAGACTTTGGATATTAATATTGTTATGTTAATGTATTACTTGTCTGTATAAAAAAAAGGTTTTTATAATGTGTTTAAAATGTTACGAACGAAGAATTGTTAAGAGTTTTGCCTATTTATACTGAGCACTTAAATCTTTGGATATAAATATAATGTTAATGTGATATTTATGTTAATAATGTTAATTTATTACTTGTTTGGATAAAATTTCCTTCGAAAATATTTTTATGTCTCTTATTACAGTAATTTGGAAATCTCAACTACACGCAGCGAGCGGGGGGATGGGCGGGGAATGCGGGGGGGGGGGGGGGCCGTTTTTTCCTCCTGTGCCTAGGGCACCAAAATGGCTTGTCCCGGCCCTGGCTGGGAGTTAAATGACATGCCATTTATTCACGGCGTGAAATAATGCATGTCTATGGGGCGGTGGGCTGCGGTCAGTGCGACTCCCTAAGACCCGGCTTAATTGTGGGGCGTACTGTACGCCCCGCAATTAAGCCGTGTGAACATACCCTTCCACTTGCGAAGAGGAGAATTTTTGTAATTTGTTTTTGCAATTGGACAACATTTACCGGTGGTCCGTAGTGGAATTAGTGAAACAAATTAGCAATTTACACAAATCCTCTTCATAAGTGGAACAACTTCATGGGGTGAACCATTTGAATTAACCACTTTAATTTTTCTCCTTGTGCTAAGGGCCACCCTAATGTAGACCATGGGAGCCTCCTCTAAATGTTATCCAAAATTTAAACAGAATTTACCAATTTTTTTTTCTCATCAGGTGGAACGGCTTCAAGGGATGAAATTTTAAACTTTAATTTTTAAGAGCCACCCTAGTGTAGACCTGCCGCTGAGGTGGTTAGGAAAGGTAAACCTATCTGATTGTTAGGACAGAAGATCGCCTGCTCAAGGTACTCTCTAGTAAGGTCAATGGGGATCACTGTGGTGCCAGACTGAGTGAAATTGCATTGCTGAGTTTAATGGGTTCTTCCGCCATACTAAGTAATAGCATATTGTTAGGAAATGCAACCGCTTATTGATCATTCAGTGTTTCACTGCATAGAGACTTCCATCTCCTATACCTGGAACTGCAGTACAGTCCCAGGCAACCGTGTGAAGCAGAGCAGCAACACCAATCAGCCTAGGGGATAGGGAGGCGCTGTTTCTCAGGAGAAAAGGTCTCTTCCCCTCTTCCAACACCTGGACAACCCCTTCAATAACAGTGTTGAGACCATTGAGAATCAGTGGGTCTGACTGGATGGCGCTATTTCTGACCTTCTGTCCGGAAGGCTGATATAAATGTGCCCTAGTAAACAGAGTCTGCACTATGTTCCTCCCCTACAACTGCTACTGTCTTTATTAAAAAGATTGATTGCAATGACTGAGCAATTCAGCAAGTAATTACACCCAACATATTTATAGATCCAAATTCCTTTTCAGTCTTGATTGGGAAATGAGTAGTTTGCATTTGCAGGATAGATGGGTTCCTGCTTGGAGAGGGAAAACAATGGCTGCAATTAATCGACAGTGCATAGGAAGCTGTGAAGGGCTATATATTGCTCTGGATTTATAGTGAATGGGGAAACAACTAGAAAAGAGCTACACGGAATAACTCTAGTGGGTGTTAAATCCGTGTTTTGCTGTTGTGCGTTTGTAAAATGTCTCAAACTGGCATTACTGTTATACTTTTAGCAATAGTAATTCTGTATAGTTACAGTTTCTGATAAAAGTGAGTACACCCCTCACATTTTTGTAAATAGTGTATTATAACTTTTGTTGCCAGTGGTTTAGACATTGACGGCTGTGTGTTGAGTTATTTTGAGGGCACAGCACATTTACATTGTTATACAAGCTGTACACTGACTACTTTACATTTTATCAAAGTGTCATATCTTTAGTGTTGTCCCATGAAAAGATATAACACATTATTTACAAAAATGTGAGGGGTGTACTTACTTTTGTAATGACAGTGCCTGGGGTTTGAACACTCAGTAGCTGCCTGAGAGGAGAAGTGATGTCTGAGCATGTGCGACCAGGACTGAGAAGCTCTCAGCCATGGCCGTGTCCCCTGGAGACGAGCTGTAAACAATGGATCACTAAAGGAGCAGCTGAAGCAAAAACAGTCCAGAATTTTTAATAATAATGAATGGTAAAAATGTTTGTTATTTCATTTTCAAGCTTCCCACGTCAATTTTACTTTGTGGCAAAACCCCTTTAAATCACTGCTGACTTTTAAATCTAAACTTGACCCAACCACTCTTTTTTGTCCAGTACACATTCCCTAAATAGGGTGAACATAGTCCTATTGGGACTACATTTACCACATAGAAATCAATGGTCCCACTGCAGTATCCATTGGAATACATTTCTACAGCATCCCGATGGATACTACAAATGGGGGCTGAAAACGGTATGTGAATTGGGCCTAACCTGTCATAACCTGTTTGGCCCTGAAACAAGTGGGTCGACCAATACAATTATTTTGATACAATGAAAACATTATTTGTTTGAGCAGGCCCTCACAGTGCTCAGTTTTTACCTACTGTTGATACTGATCTTGTCATTGATGATGCCTGATAACTACAATATTGTCTGGTTTGTCGAATGCCCTTTTAGAGATTTCTGAGTTAATCCTTTCAGGATTCCTATCTCTTAGCCTGGGCAGAAAGCAGATCGGAGATGGAGGACCTAGCCTGGTGGCTTCAATGAGAAAAGTGTAATGCATATCATCCTCTATGGGGGCACTGCAGGGGAATTGAGCGCTTGATCTCAGGGACTATAAGAGCCCGTTTACACGGCACAGGACAAACACCGGTTGGTTTACCCGGTCAGTTTTATTTGTCCAGTTTTTGGGCCATGCACACGGCTGCGGGAGGACGGCTTTTCTCCACGATTAGCGGAGGAAAGCCCTCCCCCTTCACATTCACTTGTTCATATTCCGTCCGAAAACCGGACGGAAGAATGAACATGTAGAATGTTTTTCGGGCCGCCGACGGACTGCTGCACGGGTTTTCCATAGAGCCCCATTTTAAAGTTTGCGGCCGTTTTTTCAGACAGGTTGCAAAAACGGCTGAAAAACCGTCCGCAAACCGGTGCCATGGGGAAAAGGCCTAACAGTACAAAAGTCTGAGATATAGATCCCATGGGATAGGGGGCTCATGTAGCGCACAGGAACTGGCTAGGGTGTAAATATTCAGTCTATTTGATAGTTTCGGTTCTCCTAATGCTAATGTTCTTAAAAAGGGCAATTGGTGCCATTTACCGATTTTTATTTCAAGAACAGAAAAAAAGTTTACAGAGAACACAACAATCATAAAAACCTAAAATAAAACATTAAAACACTTAGCTTTAGGGAGCAAAGGACTACGGGTTTCGCAAGAATCATTTCATGCTTCTCCAGGTCCTGTGAGTGTTGCGAGTGTTCTCTGTAAACTTTTGTGCTATGTTCTAGAAATAAAAATCAGTAAATAGATGAACCTGTCGCCATTTTAAGAACATTAGCACTAGGAGAACCGCAACTATCAAAAAGATTGAATATTTACACCCTAGCCAGTCCCTGTGTGCTACATAGAGCCCCCTCTCCCATGGGATCTATATCCCAGACCTTTCTATACTTCTATGAGACAATTCTGACCAAGACATGGAGGACTTTTTCTTTTGGGAGTCCAGCTGCATGGAACTGCATTGCATATCAGAGGCTGTTTAATAAGCTTTTCACTGTGTTGTACCGGATCTGTACAACGCCAAAAGGTGAGAGCGCAACTAATATACGGTTTCTCTACAATACCGTCTTTTACATACTACACCGAGAGCGCCGCCTTCTTTCTTTTTCCTCGTCCCTTTTCCCATACTTCTTCATAAAGCAGGACAGGTTATAGATTGACAACCCCTTGAAGCTCGTCCTTGAGTTGCCCATCTTATTGAAGTGATGCAATAAATGCATACCCCTCGACTACAGTTTTTCTATACTGCAGTGTTTGAGGAGCAGCTTGTCTTTTTATTTTTCTTGCTATATTGTATTCTAAATTAGACGACAGTAATATCGCCTAAAACCAGAAGAGAGCAGCACAGCTTTAGTGTTTTTACCAATACCCACGCCGTATATCGTTTCATTATAAAGCTACTGGTTACCTGATAACAACGCCTGACTGCAGGTTGTATACATATTTGTGTGTGTACTGTGCGTGTGGGTATATATATATATATATATATATATATATATAAAATGTTTCTTTTCAAAACGATGATATAGAATCCTTGGTTTGGAGTAAGACAAGGATGTGGCCAAAGATAAAGGAAGCTCATTAATGCCATAGGACGCCAACAAGTCTCAGTTACACTTGTATGTGTCTGCTTGTCCTGGTTTTATATGTCCTTGATTTTCGTCTAACTATGTTAACTGAATGAGAGGGCAGTTCAGAGTCATGACACTGTCTCTCTATCAATAGAGATTTCATTTTAAGATGCCCTTTAAGAACATTTGTCACGGCACAATAAATTTTTTTTAACATTGACGTGTGTTCTCTTATGACTCAGAAGATGCAGCTTGCGTTGCCAATGCCGACCACCGTCTGGAGAAATATAGCACCCAGCCCCTTTGGTACCAGGTATGTAAAAGATCCAATAATTCCATCAGTACTATGAAAAGTCAATCATTTGTAGCAATGCGAACATAAGGGGCTAAACAAATTTGTGACAGTGTAACGATGCTGGTTGGCACAGATGGCGACAAAACTGATAACGGAAATAAAGCCAGCAGTAGTTGCATGCAAGTAATACGAAACATGTATAAAAAAATAAACGCTGGGATTTAGCAATGGACGATTGACAACAAGGTGGATGACAACGAGGGCGAGGGCACGGATGGAGATAGAAGGAGCGCCCTGGAATCAATGGCGCTATAAAATAAATAAATAATAATATTAATAATAATAGTAATAATAATAATAATAATAATGAGTTGAATCAAGAAGCAAGACACCAAAAACCACCTGATTCTAACAACTAACTTTCCCTAACTCTGTCCCTAATCCAAATCTACCCCTAACACCAGACATCCATAGCCTTATCTTACCCCTGACATTATTCCTATCAACGTCCCTCACTATGTTGGTCCTAACCAAACAGCTCAAAACCACCAGAGAGAACTCAAACAGAAGCAACAGAGAACTAAGATAAACAAGGCTCAGATAACAAACCAAAACAGGACTGAATGCAACAAATTTGCAAGACACAATATCTCAGCTACCGGTATAGACTGCAACCACCTACACAGTGAAGGTGCTTTATAGAGGCTAGCAATCATCCACTCCCATATAATCAAGTTCAAATGTGCATGGTCAACTGGTAGTCCAGAGAGTTGTTTGAGGGAGTTGCATAGCAACAGGCTCATCTGATCTAGTAAGCCAAAAAGGATGAAAGGGTAAGAGAATTCCTGCCGTTTGTAACAGACACCTAGATGAGCGTCTCCAAATTGTCAGATCTTGTGAGCTGCTCCCGGTTTGTAGTGGTAAGTGCCTGCCAAACATGGTGCTAGATACCGCAGGACACTTTCAGAGACCTTGTGTAGTCCAAGTTTTGATGGGTTAGAGCTATTTTGGTAGCATTAGATGGTCGCACACAGTATCAGGTAGGTGGTTTTAATGCTATGACTGATTAATGTCTGTGATGTAGTGCAATATATTTGAATTAATAAATGGCCCAAAAATACACCATACAAAAAAAAAAACAATTGCCGTATGTGTCCTTTTATTACTGACTGGGACTATTGCAGAAAAGTTAAGCATTATGAAGAAGCAACTATAAGGACGAATGCTGCCTGGTTTTCCTATCATTATAATACAGCTCTTCACAGATGTAGAATGTCTCAATTTCCGCTATTAGGATGTGACTGAAGCATGAAATATTTTCTAACAAAAGGATCATTATGTAACAGACTTATTGTATGAAGATTTTCTGGAGTAGATCAGTATTGTTATTTCACAAGTTCTGTTCACTTGCAGGATCTTCTCCCATTATAAAAACCATTCTACATAGAGGAAAGCCGAAAGTGTGTCACCAAATGAAACTGCCTATGGTCATTGTTGCAGCAGAAAATGTTAGATTAAAACTTACAAATCTATCTCCTCTCTCTCTTTTAATAGTGTTCAATGCTTTTTTTTCAGAAAAACTGTAAAATCCAAGATCCAAGAAGCCATCTACACAGTTGAGTCACATTATTATGACCAGTCATGTAACCGACAGGTGCAGAATGGACAGCAGCTAGATGGGCTGGGAGTTACTCAATAAGGTGCTGGTACTGTAGGTTGTCACAGGTATATGTTGTCATGCTGACTGCATCCCTCAGCTGCCGGAGGGTTTGTGGAGAAGGAGCCATAAAGCGAACATGACGATCGAGATGGTCTCACAGATACTCCATCAGGTTCAAGTTTGAGGAATTAGGGGCCTAGGTAGTAGTTGGATGTCTTAGTCATGCTTTCTATCCAATGTTGGATATTTCTAGCTGTGTGACATGTCTCATTGTCTTGCTGGAAGATCCCATTCGTCCAGGGGTCTGGGTGTATGTGATCAGCCTTTTACATGGATGAGTAGCCCAGAGAATACCACAGAACATCCCCAGATCATAACGCCGGCAGCACCAACTTGTGTTCTTATGCCAATGTCCATCCATTTGATGAAGTAGAAACATAACTCATTGTTGAAAACAAGTAACCCTTTGCCAATCCTCAGAGGTCCAACTCCAATACTGCAGTGAAGGGTCTTTTCTGCCAATGTAACTTTGTTTGCAGAGGTGCAGTGACCATCCTTCTGCTTTGGAGCCCCATTCGCAGTAGGGTTTGCTGAACTGTTGTTTTAGCAACTCACTAAATGTCTAGTCCTAGACAAAAACCACAAGGAAAGCCCCTTGACTAACAGGCAATGATTAAATTCAAAAAAAGGGAATAGTCCTAAAAATTAACTTTTAATGGTACTGATTAAAATCACAACCAGGAGTAATATAATTCTCCATGAAAAAACAAAAACGATGGTCTAATCTATACAAACTGGGACTAGCACCTGAATAAACGCAGAAAGACCCTGTAAGGCCCTAAAACAATACTAATCCCTAGCCTATCCAAGATCAGGAGTATCGTCCCAATAAAGGCGTTCCCGTCAGGAACCTTATCTATAAAGTCCCTAAAAAGACCCTACAGTCCCGTCCCAACATGTTTCGACCGGCCCCTATGATGTTAAACCGGTCTCCTCAGGGGACAAATTGGGGAAACAACATTCAAAGTAGAGATCCAAGGTATAGCGTCAAAATGCAGATAAATAATGCGATAGGCAATAAATCACATGAATAATGCAATATGCGATAAATTACATTAAATCAGTGAAAAGACTGTATTAAAATACAAAATAGTACATGACATAGATGTCCATATCATTAGGGTACCGAAAACGGTGACAGTGGTAAGATAAACACACCCCCAATACAGGATAAATGAACAATGTCTGCAGCACAATACCGTAAAGGTGATAGCCAATTGTTGCTTAGTTACTTCAAACTATAGACCAACATATGCACCTTACCTCCCAAAAGAGAGTCAATAATTGATACAGGGCTGAAGATGGTAATAAGAGGTGGTCCGTTCTATGTAAAAGATAGACAAATCAAAAAGCCGAAATTACACTCCAGAAAGCCTATGAGCCGAGTAAAACACTCAATATGATTCTACGTACCACCTAGTCCATTCCCGTGGCGTCTCCAGAGCCCGAGTGCGGGACTCACAGCGTCCGCTGTGTCATAGAGAGATGCTCAAGACTCACTAAGTCAGGTTTTTAAGCGCGCTCGTTTGCGCCAACCTGACGTCATCTAAAGGAGTCCCGAGCTCCAAGTGTAGAGCAGAGCGGCGTCCTTGGTAACCGCGCATGCGCGGTGAAAACTCACCGGGCTGCTCCGCAGGATAGTTCATTCTGCTCCGAAAAGCAGGAGGATTCCTACTCCCACCAATTAGCTTACCAGACGGCATTCTATTGACACGAAGGATAAACATTTAAACCTTTTCTCACTTAGAACAAGATAACATTATGTATAGAGTGTATAATGGTACACTAGATATAATAATTAAAGGTATAATAACCGGGAGAGCCCTAGATATAGGAGCTGAAGTCTAAGATCTCATTCAATCCCAGGGGCACCTTGGTTTTTAAGGTGAAGGTCCATAAACACTCCCTTTGTAAAAGGAGTTTGTCCCTGTCTCCACGTCTGTTGGTTTGTATCACACAGTCAATGCCCATCCATTTCAGACATGAGGGATCACCCCCATGCTGCGAATGGATGTGCCGTGACACAGATGTGTCACGTTTATGTCGCACATCACCAAGATGTTCCTCGATTCTTCTTCGCAATTGTCTCGTTGTTTTTACAACATAGAGCATTCCACAAATGCAAATAATCAGGTACACCACATACGTGGAACGGCAATTGATAAAATGTCTCACTTGGAAAGTCTTAGTTCCAGTAGAATCTTGAAAAGTGACACCTTTTTTGATGTAACTGCAAAACATACAGTTGCCGCAACTGAAGCAACCGTTAGGGTCTCCTAAGCCAACAATCCCTTGAAGGTGATTTATAATGGCTTGCCACCAAGAAATCTTGTAGATTGCGACCTCGTCGATATGATATAGATGGACTACAAGATTTCTTGGTGGCAAGCCATTATAAATCACCTTCAAGGGATTGTTGGCTTAGGAGACCTAACGGCTCGGGACTCTTTTAGATGACGTCAGGTTGGCGCGAACGAGCGCACTTATAAACCTGACTTAGTGAGTCTTGAGCGTCTCTCTATGACACAGCGGATGCTGTGAGTCCCGCATTCGGGCTCTGGAGACGCCACGGAATGGACTAGGTGGTAAGTATAACCATATTGAGTGTTTTATTCGGCTTATAGGCTTTCAGTGGTGTAATTTTGGTTTTTTGATTTTTCTACCTTTTACATAGAACGGACCACCTTTTGTTCACATCTTCAGCCCTGTATCATTTATTGACTCTCTTTTGGGAGGTAAGGTGCATATATTGGTCTATAGTTTGCAGTAACTAAGCAACAATTGGCTATCACCTTTACGGTATTGTGCTGCAGACATTGTTCATTTATCCTGTATTGGGGGTGTGTTTATCTTACCACTATCACCGTTTTCGGTACCCTAATGATATGGACATCTATGTCATGTATTACTTTGTATTCTAATACAGTCTTTTCACTGATTTAATGTGATCTATTGCATATCGCATTATTTATGTGATCTATTGCCTATCGCATTATTTATCTGCATTTTGATTCTATACCCTGGATCTCTACTTTAAATGTTGTTTCCCCAATTTGTTCCCTGAGGAGACCGGTTTAACATCATAGGGGCCGGTCGAAACATGTTGGGACGGGAATGTAGGGTCTTTTTAGGGACTTTATAGATAAGGTTCCTGACGGGAACGCCCTTATTGGGACAATACTCCTGATCTTGGATAGGCTAGGGACTAGTATTGTTTTAGGGCCTTATAGGGTCTTTTTGTGTGTATTCATGTGCTAGTCCCAGTTGGTTTAGATTAGACCATCGTCTTTGTTTTTTCATGGAGAGTTATATTACTTGTGGTTGTGATTTTAATTATTATCATTAAAAGTTAGTTTTAAGGACTATCCCCCTTTTTTTGTATTTAATCATGAACTGTTGTTTTAGGCACACATCTGGTAGCCCCTGGTTAATTTTAATCTTGGCGCTGAGGTGCTCCACTGTAGTGTGTTGGTCCACCCTCAAACACTCTTGTAGCCAACATTCACCTCTTCCATCAATAGCATGTGGTGATCTTCAGTTTCCATGTCACTTATTCAAGCTACTGTAGCTGTTTTTTACAGTACGATGACCCCAAAAGCTGAAAAAATGACCTTTCGGACATTCTTAAAAATTGTGAAGAAGAAATGTAAGGCACTGTATGCTTCACCACATGCGAATAGTTCACAAACTGCACAGTTTTTACCTGCCGTACATTAATCATTCACACACCGCACATGCGGCACTCACACACTAGTTATGTGCTGTACATGCGTGGATTTGCTGGCAAAATATACTACAACCCAGAAGTGATCAGGTGATCACATTAAAAGAATAAAGTTCAAATAAAATAAATTGTTAACAAATATTTAAAAAGGAAAAAACACAAAAGAACCTTCTGCATAATAGCCTGTAACTGAAGAATAAAATGTCATGTTATTTAAAGGGGTTGTCTCACTACAATGACTGATCTTACCTCAGTCCTGTTTTCTTGGTTTCATTTTGAATTCTGGGGTGTGTTTACTGGCTTCCACTAGGCTGCTTTTAAAAGCCGGGTTTCTGTAGCTATAGCAACCATTTGCTGGCAGCCTTTCAGGAGAGGCCCTGTAGCAAAGGGGCGCCCTGGGGGCCCTGATGCGCCCATACAAAAAGGGGATTTTTTGGAAATTGGTAGGACACTGAAAAGGGAAAAATTTTAATTGAAAAGTGACTTTTTTTTTTTGCAAGATCTTTTACATAAAAAGCAATCCTTGTAGTGAGACAACCGCTTTAACATACCACGTGACCAGTGTAAAAAACAAAAAAACAGATACAATGCCAGGATTAGCAGAGCAGTATGTGGCGGCACATAGGGTGTCTATGTGTCTTCTGTGTATAAGCCCTTACAGTTGGAAAAATTATTCTGTCTGAAAGCAAAAGAAAACTTTCAAGAAGTAAAATCTCCATCTGCTTGTAGTGTATGTGCACTGAACGCTATATCTGTGAATACAATGTCTTCACTTCCCATCTGCTCCCTTTTGGTAAACTTTTTACTCAACGTTTGGCGGGCTTCTCTTTATTATGGCATGTTTTTTCCTTTGCTTTCTCATCTCTGCACACAGATAACTTTTTAAGTTGCGCTTTCATTAGTACTTATTAGCTTTGGAAAAAAAAGCCCAGGGTTTCCTTTTTTGGCCCATGGCCCCTTACATAATGTGCCGGGGTTTTCATATTTATATCCAGAGCGGAAAGTACTCAGATTGGAAAAGCAGACACGAAGACTTAGCTCCATTCCTAGAAGCAGTTGGTAGCTCCTACTTTGGAGATTTTCTATAACAAATAGGGAAATTGCTAATGCTAAATCAATAAGGTCTTACCTAAAGCACATGCGTTTTTTTTAAGTGCTCCAAAAACTGCAGTGTCCATGTATTAGCTGAAAGTCACTAGATATATAAAACTCACTACAGATATTGCTTTTTTTTTTGTTAGCAGTTTTTTGCACTTATTTTCTGTAGGTGTAGCATTTTTTTTTATCGGGACATTTGGGTTTAGCTTTTTTTTTCCCCATAGACCACTATTGTTTTTGTTTTTTTTCCTGCACCAAAAAAAGTCATGTGTGTTGTGACTTATTTAATGTTTTTAGTAGTTTTAAAAAAATCTTATGAGGGAAAAACCCCCCTGAAATGACCCCAAAAAATTTTGGCTTTTGGAATTTTTTTCCACAGTGTTCACCATACAGGGTAAATGATAGCTTAATAAAGGGAATTTTTTTGGGAAAAAAGCAACCCAAATTATGCTTATTTTTTTATTATTTTGTCAGATAGCAAAGTTGGCAGTATAGACCTTTTAATATTACTTATTTTTTTTTATTTTTTTTTACTTATGTTCCCAATAGAGTACTGGACTGTCAGAGGGCACAATCGCTTATACACTCTTCTGCAATAAAAATTAATTCATTTTGAAAAAAATTTTTTTTTTACAAATTTTTTACTTTGGGAAAATTTAATTTACGATAAAGGGACGTATGAAAATGCAAGACTAAAGGAAATGATTTATCAGGAAAATTGTGGTTCCCCCCGTTGTATTTTGGGGAAAGCCCCATCGGGAAAACTTAGAAAGAGAGTTTTTGGGCCCCCTTTGGGGACAAAAAACCCCAACGAGTTTAACCTTGGGGGTTTCATAAAATTTCAAATTTATAAAGAAAAATCCATCGGGACGTTAGATTTTTCAGTGATAGAATTGGTTACTTTCTTCCCACGAAAAAGGGGAATTTGTTTAGAAAATTTTTTTAACAGAGGGAAACTTTTTGGGATTTTTTGTCTTAAAAAACCTTACAGCTAGGGGGATGGGCAAATTTTCTCAAAAATTCGTTTGGGTTTTCACTTGAGGGAATTTTTTCCGGCAAATTCTTTTCTTTCCAAAATTACTTCGGCACGAATCGCTTTTAAAAAAAGCAGCTTTTCCAGGCTGAAAAAGAGCCTGCAGGGTGGGGTTAGAACTTTTTTGCCATGCTTAAATATGCTGGGGAGCTTGGTTTGGTTTTTTTTCCCTTTACAGTTTTTGTGTTTTAGTTTGGGACACCCCGATGACTGCCGCCGCTTTTAGTTTCGCTTCATTTAAAAAAATTCCCGGGGCACTTGGGAGGGAAAAAATGCCCAAAAAAAAACTGAACCCGGGAATGTGCCTAAAAAAAGGGGGGGTTTGCCAGCGAAAGGGGAAAAAAAAGAAATGTGAGAGTTTCGGGTTTTGGAACTTTTGTGACGAGTGTGGAGGTGAAAAGGGGCACCCAAACCCCAGCATGAGGTCAGGCATGGACAATGCCCATTCTGGAGGTGGCAAAAACGGAGGAACCCACGGGAGGGGCCCACAATAAAAAAACTGAGAGGGGAGGTCACGGGGGGGCAGCCAGCATGGGTCGGGGCAGTGGAAACCAATAAAGAGAGTGGAGGTGTGACGGGAAAGCAAAGCATGGGGTAGAAAAGTGGCACAATGCCCATTCGGGGAGGTGGCAAACAGAAACCAGGCCGCGAGGGGCACAATGACACAGTGTGGATTTTCAGGGCAACCCAGAAAACAGCAGCGCCATGGGGACTAGAGGGGCACAATGACAGAGGGGTTGGGGGTGGGGGGGAAAATACCAGCCCCTGGTAAAAAAGGTTGGTAGGCAGAGGGAAAGAAACTATCAGCAGATGTGGGGCCCACCCCGGCGGGTGGGGGCATCAGAATTTAGTGGCTGAGGCAGGTGTTTAAACCCAATAAAGGCAAAGGGGTTTTGGTTGGGGGAAAATTTCCTGGCCGACCACGCCTGATTCATCTTGTAAAAGGGTTTAAGGCTTTCAACTTTTCCCCGTGGAAAAAGCGGGTTTTTTCCTTGGGGTAACGTTGGCCCCCGCCGAAATGAAAAACCCGCTCTGATGCCACCCCCCCCCTACGGGCCCGGGCAGGAGAGTTTCCTCCACTGGCAAACTCGGCAAGTTGGGGGCCAAACAACCCAGTTTGGTGCCCAGATTCCAGCGGATCTTCTAACTGGGGGGCAGAGTGCTGCCCAAAGTAGGCCACAACCTGTTGGTTCAGGGAATGCTCCATGTCCTGCTGCTGTTTGTGTGGTGACTGCCCCCCTCACTGGGCGGGTAAAGGGAAACTGTCATTAGTGACTCCGGGATTTTAGGTTATGCTATGGAGCGGGGTTATGCCCCTACCCCCCCCCCTTTCCCCCCAGCACCCCGGCCGGCGTAGTACGTAAGCGTGGGAAACCCCCCCGGTCGCCCTGTCAGAGGGGGGGGCGATGCCGCACATAGGCAGGGGGCCAAAATGTTTAAAAGGAGGTTTTCCCCTTTAGTTTTTTGATTTTTGCCCTTCCCCTCTCAATAGCTGGAAAAAGGCTCCCTTTTTTGGCCCGGTAGCGAGGGTCCAAAAAGGGGGGGAAGAGCCAGAAGTCATCCCTCTGCCGGATGGGGACTATTCGGGTTGTAACTAGCCGGGGGCAAATAAGCATGCTGGGGGGCATCTGCAAAAAGTGACCCCGGGGGGCTCCCTGCCTCCTTTTCCCAACTGTATACTCCCAAAGGGCGGCTTGGGAGTCTTTCTGCCTCGTTTCCCTCATCTCCACCCACCTCCTCGGGCTGCCCCTGCCTCCTCTCTTGTAAACTGGGTGGGAAAACCCACTCATTTCCCAGACAATGTTCTGCCCCAATGCCTCCCCCCTCCTCCTCCTTTTTCAGTCCCCACCGGACCCCTTTGGGGCACGAGAGGGAGTCGCCACATCCCCGCCCCCTCCCCAAAACAGATTTTTCAGATTTTTTTCCGGGACATAAAGAGGGGAAATGACGTTATTCTTTCCCGAAAGTCCGGGCGAGGGACAAATAACGTGGCCCCCTCGAATGGCTCAACAAACGGCAGGTGTCCGCTTTGAGCTGCCATGGCTGACATAAAGTTAAACGGGGGAGTATTTGTCTCCCTGGATCATAAAAAAAATCTTTTAAGGGCCTTTCTCTGTTCTTTTTCCGGTCGGTCCAACATGTGCAGGGGAAATTTCCCCAGCGGGGGGGGAAACATCGCAATCAAAAGCGTGTTGGGGGAGGCCGTTCGCCGCTGCAACTCGAGGAGGGGTTTCCTGGCTTTGTAGGGAAGGGAAAAAGTCCCATGCACATTTTTCCTGGCCATTTTCCCAAAGAATGTTCTGAAGATCGGTGGAAAAATTCGGGAAACCCTTTTTACAACCGGGTTTGAACACTTTGCGCCATCCCAGGGGGGCAGGGGCCAAACCCCTTTCCTCGGTGCAGCGGCGGACACCATTTTTCCTCCCTTTTTCCCCCGTCCCCAGGGGTTCCGTTTTGCAGTTGGCGCGAAGAAACCCACACTTTGATTTCTTGCGTTTGACGGGGAAAAGGGCAGTTCCTCCCCTGTGTGATTTTCCTTCGCCGAAAAAAGCTAGGTTTTAAAAACTGCTTGACCCCGGGCTGGGGCCCAAAAACATGTGGTAGGGATGGAGCAGATTTGTGGAGGCTGGGAGGGGTGGTGGTGGTGGAGGGGGGAGGGGCGGAAATTGGCGCGGGGAGAAAGCAGTTTGAAAAACGGGGGAGGAGAAAAAGGGCGTTTTCCTGTCCAATTTGTTGGTGGGGCCTGGGAAGGAAGCACATTCCCCCAAGTGGGCCGAAAAGGGAAATTGTACTGGCCTGCCCGTAGTTACAGCTCCAGAGGGCCCAGCGTCCCGTGTACCTTGGAACAAACCGATAAGCTCAAGGGACTACCCACTTTTTGTTTAATATTTATGAATTTCTTTGGGACTGCCTTTTTGGGGAAAAAAAATTACGGCTTGGGAAAAAAATCCATTCGGCTCGGCACAAGCCATTAGTTCTCCCGAATGGTGCAGGGGTCCCCCTTTTTGGGAAAGGGGGGGGACTGCAGTACCAAAAAACTTGGGGCAGGAGCCCCGGTCAGGGTGCCGCACCTTAGGATGGTTGGGCGCCCCTTTGTTGTTCTTTACAATCGGGGCCCCTCTGGGAAAGGGCTGCTGGCGCCATGGAGCGAGGAGCGGAGCATCTGGACCGGGGGAGAGGATGTCAAAGAGAAACAGCTGCCTTCTGAGTGGTGGGGGGAGCCCTTTTCTGGCTGGGAAAAAGGGGATGCGTCCCCTGGCCCCTGCTGCTGCTGCAGCGGGGGGGGGGGGGAAAAGGGGGGGGGACCACCAAAATCTGAGCCCCGTTTCTCCCGGGGCCCCCGGATGGTGACCCGCATGTGTTTACGCAGGGCCCTTTTGCCAACGTTAGGGTCCCCGGCCACGCTTCACTTTCTGCCCAAAAGATTCTACAAAATACCCATATTCGGCTCCTCCGGTGTCTTAGCAAAAACTGCCCCCACCGCCGGGGTAGCTGAAATTTTTCCCCCAACGTCCGCACTGAAATGACTACTTTCGCCCCTGCCCCGCTGAGGGCCCCGTGCCCCTAATGTCTTTTGGGCCTGCGAAGCGGGTTTTCTACCCCGTGGCCCCCTTTGGCTCCCCACCCTTTACATGCTGCTACCCCCGTGACTCCCGGCCACACAACCCAAATTTCTGGCTGCGCCGTTGGGCCCGAGCGCAAGCTGACCCCCCCCCCTTTTCCTGAGTTTATGGAAAACCCCTTGCTTCACCCCGGGTCCTTTTTGCGGGGCGGCTACATCATCATCTATTTTTGTTTCATCGTACTACTGTCCTCCTTTACCGGGGCTTGGTTTAAAACCCGGGTGACCTCTCAACCCCATGACCTCCCCTGGCACTCTCCCACTTTATTTCTTTTTCCCCCTACTGCAGAAATGGGGGGTATTGGCCCCATTTCTTCGCCCGGCCCAAATAGCTGCTGACTGCCCCCCCTCCCAAAATTTTTTCCCTCCTCGCTATATTGTGGCGCTGGCCCCCGACCACTTGGGAGATCCCTGGCTGGGGAACTGGATGGGGCAGAGGCGGGGTAGGAAGGTGAGGGGGCCGGTGAACCCCCTCCCAGGCCATTTTCCCCAAATTTTGTGTTTGGGTTTAGGTTTCCCACCGACTCTTGGGGTGGGGTTGTTGAATTTTCTCTGGGAGGAAGGGATGACCTAGTCAAACCCCAAACAAGAAAAAAATTGGGTTTAAAAAAAAACACACAGGCCCCTAGATGACAGCCCGGGAGTTTTGGCCCCACCGAGTGACCCCTGCTGCGAGGGCCCCTTGCGTGCTGCCCACCTGGGCCCGTTTCAGAAATGTTTGTGCCAAATGCCCCTCGCAGTTGCAAAAGCCTGCCACCTCTCTGTCCCGACATACTGTTTTTTTAAAATGTACAGGGCACTGTTTGATGAAGCCCATCGTATATGATAAAAATTAAACACCTGTTTTGACTTTCCAAAAAAAAAGAACCAGTAAAAAGGTTTTGGGGAAACCCCTTTTTATATAAATTGCGCTCCCCAAATGGCCAGGAAAAATTTTTCTTTATGTGTCGTTTACAAAACACTGTGTGTTTTTCTAAAATAAAAAAAACAAACAGGGTTAAATTTAAACCCTTTGCTTTTGAAATTTTGCTACAAGAAAAAAAGTATATAATTTGGGGTTTAAAAAAAAGGTTTTTTTTTTGTCAGCACAGCGCAAAACAACGCTTAATTTAAACCCCCGGATGTAAATTGCGCAAAAAGAATTGAGCCAAAAAACCCAAACTAGTAGCTTTGTTGCGTGTTTCAATGGTTTTATTTTTTTACGCCCCAAACAAGAGATTTTAAATTTTTAATTAAAAATTTTGCTTGTGAATTTGGCTAAACCCAAAAAAAAAATATTTTTGGCGTTTAAAAAGACGGTTTATTTTTGTCAGCACCCGAAACAAAACAACGCTTAATTTTAACCCCCCGGTGTAAATTTCGCAATAGAATTGAGCCACCCCAAACTAGTAGCTTTTTAGCGTGTTTTCAATGGTGTATTTTCTTTCGCCACACAAAAAAGGGTTAAAATTTTAATTAACCTTTGCTTGTGAATTAGGCTTACCAAAAAAAAAAAAATTATTTGGCGTTGAAAAAGACGGTTTTTTTTGTCAGCACACCGCAAAAAAACGTTAAATTTAAACCCCCCGGGTGTAAATTGCGAATTTGAATTTTAGCCACCACAAATTGTAGCTTTGTTTGCGTGTTTTCAAAGGCGTATTTTTACGCCACACAACAAGGGTAAAATTTTAATTAACCTTTGCTTGTGAAAATTTGGCTACCAAAAAAAAAAAATATATTTGGCGTTGAAAAAGCGGTTTATTTTTTTCAGCACACCAGCAAAACAAAAGCTTAATTAACCCCCGGATGTAAATTGGGGCAAAAAGAAAATTTAGCCCCCCAAACTAGTTTGCTTTGTAGCGTTTTTACAAAGGGGTATTTTCTACGCCACACAAAAGAGATAAAATTGTAATTAAACCCTTTTCTTGTGAAATTTGGTACCAAAAAAAAAAAAAATATATTTGGCGTTGAAAAAGACGGTTTATTTTTGTGCCCCAACCCCGCAAAACAAGGGTTAAATTTAAAAACCCGGGGTGTAAATTGCGCAATAGAAAATTTAGCCCCCAAAACTTGTTGTTTTTTAGCGTGTTACAATGGCGTTTTTTTCTACGCCTCCCCAACAAGAGATAAAATTTTAATTAACCCTTTTCTTGTGATTTGGCTACCAAAAAAAAAAAATATATTTGGCGTTTTTAAAAAACGGTTTATTTTTTTTCGACACCAGCAAAAAAAACGCTTTAATTAAACCCCTGGGGTGTAAATTTGGGAATAGAATTTAGCCCCCAAAATAGTAGTTTGTAGCGTGTTACAATGGGGTATTTTCTACGCCCCCACAAAAAAGAGATAAAAAATTTTAAAATTAAACCCTTTTTTGTGTTTTTGGGGGTACCAAAAAAAAAATATATATTTGGCGTTGAAAAAAAACGGGTTTTTTTTTGCAGACACCAGCAAAAACAAAGCTTAAATTTTCCCTTTGGGTGTAAATTTGGGAATTTGAATTGAGCAGCAAAAAAAAAAGTGGTATTTTTATTTTAAAAAAGCTGTTTCTTTTTAAAAGAATCAACCCGGAATTTTTAGTTTCCCCCTTGGATATTGTTTTATATGCAGGGTGCAGTGGACGCCCACTGGATTTTAGATCCAATTTTCCCAAAAAAAACCCGAAATAGAACTTTTAGGAAACAGTCTCTGAGGGCAAAATGAGACACCCCCACAAAAATGCTGTGTAAAAATCAAATTTTTCAGAAAAAAGCTATCACCCGCCGCAGCACCTTCCCCGTCAGTACATTGAGGGGAGTGTGAAACCCCCCCAGCGGGTTGGGGCTCCCGGGCTTTTTATAGTGGGTGGGGTCCACAGAATCCCGCCGGGCTCTGATTGGCTTTATCTTGCCCCATTTTCATGGGGGGCTTTTGCCCCTTTTTCCTCCCAGGGGTGCTTTGCCATGTAGGCCAAGGGGCTCGCAGCCATTTTTTTCAATCAAAAGGGCCCCTTCGTTTCCCCCCCAAGTACCCCAAAGTTCGATTCGTTTCCCAAACCCAAATTTTTTCCCGAAATTCTAAACGAATTTTCCCCTTCGTTAGAATCGATTCGCCCATCTCTACTTACAGCCTCATGGGCTGAATGATTTCTTTTCATGTACAACATTTATTTAAGTTGGGTTCTGTAGTATATCTTGCTTTATTTTGGGGGTTTTGCCTAGTTTTTACTAACCCCTTTCTGTATTATATTTTTTCCCTAAGGAAAAAATCTTTCTATATTTAAGGGCTATATCATCATATTAATGGGTTGTTCACATTCTTTTCCTGTTCTATATTTCTGCAATTGGCTGAGGTTTTATGGTACTTTTTGGCATATGTAGAGTTTTATGTCTATTTATCATAATGATTAGGTCTTTTTTCGTCCGCTTCATATATTGTTTCTGTGGCGCCTATTAGTTAGAATACGCCCGTGTGTCACCCAGTGCGGCCAGCATTTATGTGTCGCTGGGGCACGGCGCAGTTTCTTTGGCGCCGACATACTGTACGGGTTTGACACTTTCTCTTTCAGTGCGCCTGCGCGGACTTTTGCATTGCCAACAATGTAACACCGGAATCTACATGATGTAGTTGTGGCGCCAAATTTTGGTTTTTGCCCATGCGCCAGCTCCTTTTTTGGCGCCGATTACCTAGTCAGGATTTATGAGTGTGACGCCATAGGTTAAAATTTTCTGTTCTTTACTTTATTTTATTTGCCCGTGTCGTGCATTATCTCTTCAGGACCAAGTCCCGGTTGTATCTCTCAAGGGACGTAAGAGTTGCACTTGTATCTTTATATGTATTTTGTACCTTATTTATCCATAATTATCTGGGAATATTATTATAACTATTACTTTGGGTATTTGTATTATGCTGGTTCCCTGTATGATATAAGCTAGGGTCTTTAGTGCGGGGTTGCCCCATTCGGGGCGGATGCTCCGTGTATTTTTCTTCTCTTTTTTCTTGTTAGTATTGTTAGTATTAGGCAGTTAGATAATAATTGGTATGTTTTAATGTATCTTGGTAATAAATGTTAAGTTTTAGTGTAGTATCCATACCCGTAGGCATTGGAATCTAGTGGTTTGTGTATCTTCATATGGTTATAAATGCAGGGTTCCTCATTTATAGGTTTTTTCCCCCTACCAGTAACATTTTAGGAGGAGTGTTGTTTTTCTACTATAAATGGATGGAAGAATAGCATAGGCGCTTGAAAATGACTGTTCATAACACTCAAGCTGTGAATCTTATGATTCCATAAACCTTCAGAAACAGAAAGATATGAAAATTAGGGGGTAAAATGAAAATAGGGGGCAAAAGGAGAAGGAAAGAAAGAAGAAATTCCATGAAGAGACCAAAGGATATCAAGTATCCAATCATTGAATCTTGAATAACAAAGATGCCAACCCATCCCAGACACGTAAAAATATTATAGAAGACTAGCGAAATTTTTACAGGGGAAAATTTACAAGTTAAAAGGGGGGTGATAATTTAAAACCAAAAGGGGCCAAATCTTCTGAAACCCATTTCCCAATTTTCCATATAAAGGCAGTTTATTTGCGCAATTTTAAAAAAAAAAAAAAAACTTTATAAGTTGTCCCTTTTCCTCCCCGGATTCACCATTTTTTCAGCCCGCAAGAATTGTTTAGGGGGAGATTTTTTTTTTTTTTAAAGGTTTGTTTGGGAAAGGTGGAACATATACAACAGGGTAGACTCCAGAGTATTAGGTATGGTCAATCCCATGCAGCCGTGAATGGATTTAACCCCTTCCAACCACATGGTCATCATTTTTTGGCTCTTCATTTTTTTTTTCCTCCCTCCCCCTTTAAGAGCCATAAAAAATTTTTTATTTTCCATTAATAACATATGAGGGCTTATTTTTTGGGAGGGGCAAGGGGTGTCATCTTAATGTGCCAAATTTACTGTACCATAGAATGGAATGGAAAAAGAAAATAAATTGTTAGTGGATGAAATGTGAAAAAGACTTATTTGCTTTTATAGTGTTTACTCTTTAGCATTAATTTAGGTGGGTTTTTGCATTTCGAGGTTGGTGTTTAAATTTCCCGGGAATAAAAAATATGTTTTGGGTTTTTGTTATGTTTTTAAAAATACAAACATTTTCTATTTCTCAAACCAATTATGTTTTGGCTAAAAGTGTACATTTTTTTCGGGTACCCTTTTGGGATAACTGTGACTTTTTGATCAATTTTTAATTTTCCCAAATTTTTTTTGGGGGCATTTTGGCATTTTGAATTTTTTTTTTTTCTTTGGTGTTCCCGCTTTAAAGGGGTAAAAAGGTGTTATTTTTTTAAAAGATCAAAAATATTTGGACGGCAGTTTAAATTTTATTTTGTAAAATGGAAAAGGGAGGGGTTTTTACTTTTTTTCATTTTTTTCTTAGTCCCCCCAGGGTTTTTGAAAATTTTGGGGTTGTTGCAGTCCCCTTTCTGGCATTAGTAGAAATAAGGGAAATGTAACATGGTGCTATGGGAAAGGCCCCATTAAAATAAGCTGTTTTTTTTTTTCCCGCCTAGCCCCCTTTCAAGTTTAAATTTTTTTTTCCCCGAACCAACCCCCTTAAAAATTTACCTTTTGGTTTGCCGAAGAAATATCCTTATTTTTTAAAAAATTTTTTAGGCCACTTGAAAGAAAACCCCGTCCCCCCAGGTCCCCCCAAAACTAACCCCCCCCCTTGTTGCCCCCCAAAAGAACCAATCCCCGGGGAATTCCCCCCTTTTATTCCCCCAAAAAGCCTATTTTTAATTTTTTGGGGCGCTCTTTGGTTTTTTTGTTTAAAGGGCTAACAAAGTGACCTAGACAGTTTTCATACATGTGGCCCTATGTGTTGCTGTTAAGCCTCCTGTTAATATGCTTTTCTTTTAAAACCCTTCCCTGCTTGGGCCTACCTCTCTTGGTGCCTGATTCCCATCCCCTACACAGGGGTGATAGTCACAGTGATGTCACAGCACGTAAATAATAAGCACAGTGATGTCATAGGAAAGTGTTATTGCATACAGTGATGTCATAATACAGTAATCCCGTTTTCTTTAATTTAAAAAGTTTATTTAACCCCCTTTTTTTTTATTCTCAAGCCAGTCTGGGCCCCAGCCAAAGGTTCATAACCATTGTGAGGTTATGAAGAAGGTTATGAAGAAGGTTATTGCACACAGTTGTTGTCACAGGACAGGATCCTGCATAGAGCAGGGGGAATTATAAGAACATTATTTTTAAAAGCTAAAAGCCAAAGGGTGACAGCGGGTCACCAAATGCAGCTGGACAGGCCCAGAGAAAAAGATAAAAAAAGCTCTCTGTTAAGGAAATCAAAAAGAAAAAAAAAATGCAGATCAAAAAATGCCCATTGCCAGGGAAGGGGAGCCTTTGATTATGGAATAAAAAAATTTCCCCGCAGTCACCACAGGAGAAATTAAGCATTTTCCAAATTTTAATGGGCCCTTTAAAGCAGGGGCAGGGAAACTCATCCCGCAGAGGGACACTCTTTGTAACCATTCTGGCAAAAAGACGAAAATCCAGAACAGATAATCCCCCTTTATTAGGCAATGTTAAAGGGGTTTTGCTACGATCTAATGTTGGGTGGGACCCTCCAAATGGGTTTTTTAAACACTTTTCTAAATAATGTCATTAAAAAGGGAAGCCTGTGAGATCTACAACCTGACAAGATGCCCTTAGTTTCCTGACAGTTTACATTAGATACGACCAGGAGCAACGGGAAAGATGATCGGCCCCAGGCTTGCGTTTTTTGAAATTCTTTATGTAATGGCAGGGGACATGAAGGAGGTTAAAGGGACGGGGAAAAGATCCTTTTAATTTTGTATAGAGAACACGGGTTAAAAAGAAAATTTCTGGGGTAAAACATGCAGACACGCACTGCTCTCTGCCAGCCCCCCCCTCTCCCCCCTGCAGCCATTCGTAAAGTGAAGA
Organism: Phyllomedusa bahiana; assembly: GCA_025379985.1. NCBI lineage: Eukaryota > Metazoa > Chordata > Amphibia > Anura > Hylidae > Phyllomedusa > Phyllomedusa bahiana. The sequence continues at coordinate 28,240 of JAODAL010018515.1, forward strand.
CGTCCCCTGCTGATTTATTTTCTCCTAGTAAATAAGGGGGGAAATAAAACGCTTTTGTGTGCCCCAATACAGTTCTCCTTGGGGTTTTAAAAAAAACCCAATTTTGCTCAACTACAGAGAAGAGTTCAAAACGTGCATGGGGGGTGAAGTGATACATCACAGAGGAAAGTCTTGTTTTTTAAACACAGAAAACAACACCCTTTTTTCTAGCCTCAAGGGGGGAAATATCAGCCGTTGGGAAAGGAATCACTTCTGGAAAAACCCCTTTAACAGAGATATTGATATGTAAAAAAAAATTTCCCCCAAAATTCTTGGGCTTTTTGATGCAATGTTTCTCAACCAAGTGCCTTCTTCTCTCATAAACCTAGTGTTCCCCCATAAGTATGATCGTGCACTGTGCTACTCAACATAAAGACCATCTAAAAAACAACTAGAGGCATGGGGGGACACGGATGAGACTGGCTGCACCAGTTTTCTGACGTGATGTGAGACAAAAACTTTTAAGGCATGCCATATTGTGAAAAATGGGGACGTCGTCTCCCGACAGTTTTGTCCGCACCAATTCTTAGGGGGCGTGTTCCCCGACTTTTCACAGAAAAGGGGCACTTTATAGTGGGTTCGACAAAAATGTGAGTAAAAATGTTCCTAATCCTTCCATTTTCTAAGTGACGAGGCTGAGACAAAATTTGGCTCAGACACTTTTTTGAGACACCTTTTTAGCGCATGAATATGTCTCACAATGGGACACATTTATAAAGTGCCGTGAGACAATTTCATACATACTTTGAATGCTACCACTGTCTAGTCCGAGACCGTTTTCATACATGTGGCCCATGGTATGTGCTCCTGGGGTTGAGAACCTAGGTTCTTGTACATGCACAGGTTCAGGAATAGAGATGTATGTGATCACATTCAAGGTCTATGCCATGGAGCCTACACTGGGTTATCATGCTTCCATCTACAAGGTCAATGTCAGCTTAGTTTTCCCCTTTACAACTAGAATTTAAAACTCCTTGGAAAGGTTACAGCAGAACATGGACTTCTGCTACAATTTCATGGTCAAAAGTAACCTATGTTTGGTCTGTTGAAAGCCATTTGTATGTGGCGGTATATTACTGAATGCCTTTTAGGTATTTGGTCATATATGACTGCATGTCTTTATAGGTATGTGGCGGTATATTACTGAATGCCTTTTAGGTATTTGGTCATATATGACTGCATGTCTTTATAGGTATGTGGCGGTATATTACTGAATACTTTTTTGGGTATTTGGCAGTATGTGGCTGCATGTCTTTATTGGGGTGTGGAGGTATATTACTAAATGTCTTAAATGGTATGTAGCAGTATATGATTGCATGCCTTTATGGGTATGTGGTGGTATATGACTTCCCCCCAATATATATATATATTTTTTGTTCCCATATCTATATGGTATGTGGCGGTATATTGCTGAATTCCTTTAAGGGTATATGGTGGTATATGGCTGCATGTCTTTTTGGGGATGTGGAAATATATGACTGAATGCCTTTATGGGTATGTGGTGGTATATACTGAATGTTTTTATAGGTATGTGGTGATATATGAATGAATTCCATTATGGAGATGCAGTGGTAAATGATCGTATGCCTTTATGGGTATGTGGTGGTATATGACTGGCATGTCCTATGGTAAGGTGGGCGTACATAACTGCATGTCTCTATGGGTATGTGGCAGTACATAACTGCATGTCTCTATGGGTATGTGGCAGTACATAACTGCATGTCGTTATGGGTATGTGGCAGTACATAACTGCATGTCGTTATGGGTATTTGGGGGTATATTGCTCAATGCCTTTATGTGTATTTGGGGGTATATGGCTGAATGCTTTTATGTGTATGTGGTGGTATATAACTTAATGTCTTTATGGGTATGTGGTCGTATATGACCGCATGTTTTTATTGGTATGTGTTGGTATATGACTGAATACCTTTATGGGTATGTGGCAATGTAGAAATTCTTGTCTTTATGGGTATGTGGCGGTATATAACTTAATGCCTTTATGGGTATGTGGTGGTATATGACCGCATGTTTTTATTGGTATGTGTTGGTATATGACTGCATGTCTTTTTAGGTATGTGGTGGTATACAACTGCATACTTTTATCAGTATATGACGATATATAACTGCATGTCTTTATGGGTATGTGGCGGTATATGACAGAATGTGCAGTGTATAGTCAATTATAAATGTGAACACAGCCTTAGAGTGACTAGCACATATATTTAGTTGATAAATAGCTCTATGCAGGAGCATGACATGCGTAATATTTTGTCCATGGTTTTATCTATTTTGTGACTACATTTTCCGCTTTGTCACACTGTAAGTAACATACAAATAAACAGTTCATTGTATAAGTTAAAAGGAATAGTCTGCAGCCTTAAGGGAGAATGCATATGGGATGGATTTGCTGCAGTTTTTCTGTACTGATTTGTGCATGGAAAATTCGTGGTGGATTACAGTACCAACCAAGTGGATGGGAATTTTCAAATCTCATGCCCACCTGGAGGACATTTGATACTTGATACTATTGGAGATACTTTATCTGGTTTCTAAACAATCGGGTCACATTATTTTGACCAGCAGCTAATATCCAGAGTAAACTCCATGTGCAGCCCGGACAGCAGCTAGACAGACTGGGAGTGACTCAATAAGGTCCTGGTCGGTTGTTACAGGTATCTGGAGCCAATTGCAGTAAATGCCACAGCTGCTGGAGGGTGCATTGGGGTGGATCCATAGAGTTAACACCACTATTTCAGACATGTCTAGCCATGTGACATGTTGCATTGTCCTGTTAGAAGACCCGATCTGCTCCCGGGAAGACGATCAGCATTTATGAGTATACGTGATCTGCAGCGATGGATTCATAGTTAAATCGGTTCAAAGCGTTTTCCATATGGATGAGTGGCTGAGCAAATGCCACAAAAACATTCTCCAGACCATAACACTGCCATCACCAGCTTGTGCTCTTCCAGCAATGGTTGCAGAGTGTTCGGAGCTGAAAACATGACTCACTGCTGAATGCAACCCTTTGTCCCTTAAAAGAGGTCCAATTCCGATACTGCTGTGAAAATTTAAGCATTTTGACTTTGTTTTACAAACATAAAACACAAAACTATAGTTGATTGTCACAAGATGAGGATGTCATGTTTGGCAGAAAATCAAAGTAGTGAGAGTAATTCAGTGAATAGATCTCATTAGGACCCACATTCATCTAGTATGCAGTGGATCCACAGCAGGACCTTTAGAGGTAGAAATCCTGATTCTCTGTCAATAAGATCACAAATAAGCAGCGTGTGACAATTGTAATATTTTGAGAATTAACAAAAGAACATAAAACATGGAGGCCAACCAGGCTTCAGTAGATGCATGGTTGACCCAGGGTAAAGAGGAATACCCACATGGAATAGGTTCAAGACCAGAAATTTGTTGTTCCAGGTGCCAAGTGGTGAAAGCAAAGCATGTTCTCAGTTTTTGTTAGATGTGAATAGGCAATATATAAATTATTTAGTATATAAACTTTCCCCAAACAGAAAAAAATGGCTTTTTCTGTTTTTCATTATACACTGCAGTTTCCAGCCAATCCATTCGAAACAGAAAGGGGAGTTTATCAAGGAACGTGTGAAGTGTAGGGAAATTTGGCATGATGCAGAACTGTAATATGGCTTTTAGGGTGAAATGGGCCATCAGAAGGGAGAAAGCCAAAAAAAGCCCATTTGTACATCTTCAGGGCAGCGGGGGGGGTAAAAGTTTATCAATAACAAATTCATTTATACATTGCTAAAATGGACTTATGTGTATACAGGATATGCAAAAAGTGATTTAAAAAAAAACATGAAATTTTTATTGTTTTTACGAAAAAACAAGGGATAAGGGTATTACAAGCATACATAAAAGGAAATAGGCTAGGTAAGCCTGAGATTAATTATATTATTTTAAAAATATATATATATATATTATATAATATATATATATATATATATAGATAGAAAATATCTAATATATATATATATAGATAGATAGATATAGGTAGATAGAAAGGTGTAAATATATATATATATAGATAGATAGATATATATCCTATATATATATATAGATGATATATATATCAAATATATATATAAAAGATAGATAGATATATATATATCTACATAGATATATATAGATATCTATATATATATATCTATATATTTAATATATACATATATAAAAAACAAATAAACATTTGCCATAGTTACAAAGCCACCGTACGTTAAAAGAGAAAAGTTTAGACAGGTGTACAATTGAGGGAGCATAAGCACTAAAATAAAAGAAAAAAGGAACATTGAATAGGCGTAACTAATTCGGTATGCACACAAAACCAAGTCTGAGAGACCCATGTTAATGAAGTTTAAAATATTTGGAGTCTGTCCACAGATTCCATCTGTTTGTGATTTTTTTTGTGCTATACAAAACAATAATATCCAGCAATTGCTGTAAGGATAGAGTCAGTCACAGGAAAAAAAATCACCACCAATGGGGAAATTTTAAAAGGGGTCATCTCACTACATCGATTCATCTTACCTCAGTCTTGTTTTCTTAGTTTCATTTTGGAATTCAGGGACGTGTTTATTGACTTTACTGGCTTTCACTGGCCTGCAGTGACGAGCTGCTGAGGATACCAGGTCTGTAGCTATAGTGACTGGCCCTGCCAGCCTGACAGGAGAGATCAAACTGGTCTGTAGCTATAACGACCTGAGAAGCTGATGCAGCCAATACAAGAGGGGATATCTCAGAATAGATAGGACACATATTGCAAAGTGACTTGTTTTTGCAAGATCTATAATATAAAAAGCAATCCTTGTAGTGAGATGACCCCCTTTAAGTATCATAACAAGATGGATTAGGACAGGTGTCGACACTTATAGTCATTTACAAACTCTTAGTGCAAAACAAACACACAAAGTGTATCAGAAACGTCTTTGCTTGGGTGGAAATCACCTGGATACATCCATGAGTTGCTCCTTCTTCTTGAGAATATATAGTGAAGAGTGATCTTGAATATTATGAAGTATTTGGAGGTATAGATCCGGAAGTGACAAGAGTCCGTGTATTCCCCAGGATAGGATGAAGAATAGTCTCTATTCCTCCCAGCTTCTCCACTCATGTTCAAGGCAGTTTATAGACGACGTTTCAGCCTGATAGACCTTTCTCAAGTGGTTCTGTGGTATGCAGAGTGTGCACCTGAAGCTTTTTCCTGTCACCAGCTCTACCCTTACAGCTATTACTAGATATTATTGTTTTGTATAACACAATAAAATATCACTTTTTGCATGATATCCTTTTTCTGTGTGCCAAGTATAATCTTTACCTGATTACCTATGAAGAGTATCTGTCCCTTTTTCCACAGAGACTAGAGAATAGGATGTCTTCGACAGATAAGCCATCCAGGTGATCATAAAGATGATATTATAATTGGTAGTATGTAGTAATCTGGTTAGAGCTCCTCTGGCGATCAGGACCCAGGAGATGGAATGGATCATCTTAATCTTTTTTAGATAGGGATCTGATGATTTTATAAACGTAACTATACACCTGGTTTGCCGGTCGGTATTTGTCCTGTTTTGCGCCCGTCCCCACGGCCACGGGGGGGTACGGCTTTTCTCCGCGATGAGCGGAGAACAGCCCTCCCCCCTCCCATAGAGCAGCACATCTTCCGTCCGGAAACCGGGCGGAAGATTGTGCATGGTCAATGTTTTGCCGGCGACAAAACCGCCGGGCGGAAAACCCGTGCAGTGGGGACTGCTGCACGGGTTTTCCATAGAGCACAATTGTACTCATTTTTGGCCGGTTTTTCAGGCGGTCTGAAAAACCACAAACCGGCTGAAAATCCGGCCGAAAACCCGTGCCGTGTGAACATGGCCTAAGAGATCTTTCTTTGGAGGCTGTAGATGGGGTGTGAAGAAAATGTTTTATGGGCCAGGGTCAGATCATTATTTAGGGAATTACATTTTTTTGGTTTGAATTGTAAGAGGTAATGTGTTCTGTCGTCACTGCTTTAGACAAAAAATATAATACGTAGTGAATCCTCAGAACACCCTAGGATAGTGTTGCAAAAGGGTTTTATTCACATTTGTGAAACATAATAAATGTGATTTTCAGCACTCCATATAAAAAATGTGCACTAGATGGAGAAGAATATTCCCATGGTCCTATGTTTTGGCCAGTAGGCCTTCATTCCAAGGGACCTAAGATGTGGGAGTAGAAGACCAGGAGCCAGAAGAGCTAGACGTAAGCTAGAACAGAGCAATGTCATCTAAGTGTGCCACGTTATCATCTGGGAAATAAGACCAATGCATTATGGAAATCCTCTGAAAACAGTAAATAGAAATCTCCAGTTGTCATGGGTCACAAAGGGAAAATTTAAAATCTGAGAAGATCTATCTAAGCTAGGGATGTAAGGTAAGATGAAAGTCTTCGCCAATGATGAGGGGGATTTAGGGCGACATGTAGGAATTTTGGCATTTAAACGCCAATTTTCATGCGCATTATAATAGTGTGGAATGCTCTACTGCAGGTCAGAAATCAGGCGCATTCTAGTGCTAGTACAACAGTTCAGGCTCAGGTAAACCACTTTCAAAGTGGTTTACCTGATCCAGCAGTAATGCGTCTATAATGCTGTAACGAATCTATAAATCCATAGCTTCGTACGGTTCTAGTGCGCCCCGCCTCCCGCACTTCCCCAAAATCAGGTACATTACAAAGTGCCATGGGCGCTTTGTAATGAGCCTGATATTGGTGTACGGGCCATTTCAAACTATTGCGAACGGGGCTGCACTAGATGTTGGGCTGAAAAGGCGCCAGCCTTCTGGCACAGATCCTTTCATACATGGCGCACTTAGTCTTTGTTGTAGAAGGAAATTGTCTAACGAAGAATAGAATGCAGTGTGGGCGGAATCTGGGGCGTAAAGATTTAATGAGTCGAGTGAATGGTAAATATGAACCTGCCATTAGGATCTGCAAAAGTATCAGGTAATAGGCAAAGATTTGTGAAAGAGGGCAGCTACCCCTCTAGATGTATGTGTGAAAGTGGCCATCAAGCAGTCCCTTTTCCATGGTGCCTTTAGGGTGTTTGTTCCCCCCATCCTTCCAGTATGTTTCCTGCAAAAATACAATCAGGGGTTAATTGAAGCCTTTTCTGCTGATGCAACTATGTTAGCAAATGTGCATTAATATCCGTCTCCTTCAGAGGCCCTTACACAGTGAGGTTCAGTGAGGTTGTTTTGGACACCAGTCTAGTTGCCCCTGGATTCATTTTGGTGGTGAGCTGCTTCCATAATTGTGTCAGTTTGCCCCCACACAATTATGCTGGCATTCACCTCTCACATCAATGGCACGTGGTGCTCTGGAGTTTCCACTTTTCTTATTCACAGTGGCATTTGTCCACTCACCATATACTTTCACCACAGCAGCACAAGAACAGCTCACAAACTGTGTAGTTTAAGACATTAAGGGCGACATATATGAATGCTGGCGCTGACAGGCCAGTTCTAATAGCTTTAAAGTAGTGTAGAATGCGCCAGAATGTATGAACCTGTTCTTCTGCAGTTCATACATACAGGTGCAGTGTAGAGCCAATACGACAAGTCTGGATCAGGCACCACCTTTACCCATAGTTGCCAACTTTTTAAAATGAAAAAGCAGGAGACACTAGTGGGCGGCGCCCATTTTGACGGTATGCCACGCCCCTCCAAAAAGCCACACCTACTCCACCTAACTGCATAACGGCTTTGGAAGAAAGCCAGGTAGATGCCCTTATAGCCAGGTAGTAGCCCCCCCATAACCAGGTCGTGTCCCTTACAGGCAGGTAGATGCCTCCTTGTAGCCAAATAGATGCCCTCTCTGTAGCCAGGTAGAGCCAAATTTGTAGCCAGGTAGATGCCCCCCTTTGTTAGCCAGGTAGATGCCCCCCATTTTTTGCCAGGTAGTGCCCCCATTGTTTGCCAGGTAGTGCCCCCATTGTTTGCCAGGTAGATGCCCCCATTATTTGCCAGGTAGATGCCCCCATTGTTTGCCAGGTAGTGCCCCCTCTGTTTGACAGGTTTATGCACACTTTGCTTTGCAGGTAGTGCCGACTTTGTTTCCTGGTAGATGCCCCCATTGTTTGCCAGGTAGTGCCCCCTCTGTAGCCAGGTAGTGCCCCCATCGTTAGCCAGGTCGTGCCCCCACTGTTAGCCAGGTAGTGCCCCCATCGTTAGCCATGTAGTGCCCCCATGCCCTCATTGTTAGCCAGGTAGTGCCTCCATTGTTGCCAGGTAGACCCCCCATTGTAGCTAGGTAGACCCCCTCTGTAGCCAGGTAGTGCCCCCATTAGTAGCCAGGTATGCTCCCATTGTATCCCAGGTAGTGCTCCCATTGTAGCAGTAGTGCCCCACCAAATTGTAGCCAGGTAGTGCCCCCATTTTAGCCAGGTAGTGCCCCCATTGTTAGCCAGTAGTGCCCCCAATGTTACCAGGTAGTGCCCCCTCTGTTGCCAGGTATTGCCCCCATTGTAGCCAGGTAGACCCCCCATTGTAGCCAGGTAGACCCCCCATTGTAGTCAGGTAGACCCCCCATTTTAGCCAGAAAGTTCCCCCCTAATACTAATAAAAATAAAATAATAAAATCCACTTTCCTGACCTGGCTCATGCTGAGCGGCCGCTACGGACGATCTCCTCAGCAGTGTCACAGGGGAAGTTGAGTGCAGCCCGCGCGTCACTTCCTCTGTGACGCTGACATGTGTGTACGGCGCACAGCGGCGCCGGGACAATACAGGGGGAGGAGGCAGGAGGGAGCGCTCCCTCCTGCCTCCTCCCTGCTCAGCGAGGTTCCGGGCGGGTGAAGCGGGCGCAGCGGCCGCTTAACCCGCCTGTGGGAACGGACCGGCGGCGCCCGCGTAGCCCACAAGCGCTACTCCGGCGCCGCGGTCATTTAAAGGAATGCCAACTCCCCCGGGACCCCCCCCGCCAAAAACGGGAGAGTTGGCATGTATGCCTTTACCCTGGTCTGGCTGTTCTTCTGCAGGTCATACATACAGGCGCAGTCTAGTGCCAATACGACATGTCTGCCTCAGGCAGACCACCTTTAAAGGGATTGTCTCACTATATTGATTCATTTGACCTCAGTCCTGTTTTCTTGGTTTCATTTTGAATTCAGGAGTGTGTTTACTGGCTTCTACTAGGCTGCAGTAGAAGCCAGGTCTGTAGCTATAGCAACCATTGCTGCCAGCCTATCATGAGAGATTGAACAGGTCTGTAGCTATAGCGACCTGAGGAGCTAATGCAGCCCATACAAGAGGAGATAGCTCAGAATAAGTAGGACACTGTTAATGGACATATATTGCAAAGTGACTTGTTTTTGCACGATCTTTAAGGGTACATTCACACGGCTTATTGTGCCGCAATATGCGTGTGTTTTGGGACCATGTGCTGATCAGCATGTAATTCCAAAGCATGGGGGGGCCAGCCCCATAGACATGCATTGTCAGCGGTGTCTAATCGCTGCTAACAATTGACATGTCAATCCACCCCCTCCCCCATGCACGTAAAATACAATCGTATTGTACGCGCGGGGAGACAACGCATAATCCATAGCTCTCTATGCTATGAATTACCGTAATTACAGCACGCATTTCGCCGCATATAAAGTGCAATACGTGGCGAAATACGCGGCTAAATAAGCCGTGTGAACATACCCTAACATAAAAAGCAATCCTTGTAGTGAGACAACCCCTTTAACCTGCTCTGGCTGTTCTAATTGTTCTGCGCCTAGGTCTGGTATCAAAGATTCATAAATGTGTCTAAGGCCGTGTTCACACGGCTTATTCCCGACGATTGTGCGCCGTACTGAGCGCAAATCCGTCGGGACTAAGGGGCGGGACAGGGGCGGGGCCGGAGCGCGGCGGGGCGCCGCTCCCGGCCCCATAGACAATGCATTATTTACGGCGCGGACACGCCGTAAATAATGTGCATGTCACTTTTTCCCCCCGCGGCGGATTCGCCGAGCGGGGAGGAGCGACGGATTCCACTGTTCTCTATGAGAGCAGTGGATTACCGTAATTGCTGCTGCGGATTGGCGCCGTACTGCAGCGCAAATCCGGCGCGCAGTACGGCGCCAATACGCGGCAGAATAAGCCGTGTGAACGAGGCCTAATCCTACCAATGTGGTGTGACACCTCCAGAACACCCCAAATATTTTGCATACTAAAAATTGTCTTTGGTGCATTACAAAGGGACTTATCGCACCAAAGTTTGGAGTGCACCTGTCCATACATTCTTTTTGGCCCCGTTCATACATGTCACACTAAATGTCATTAACAGCAGAATTGTTGAACTTTAAGTCGTTTAGAATCCAGCCATCTGAATAGACTTTGTTGGTCTGATGTTTCTGTAGAATATGTGCACCCCTTGGACTCACAGGAGGATTTGATTAGGGTCCACTCTTTTTCTATGCAGACCGCAGTCACTTTTAAGTACCTTTTTAAGTCTCCTTTAAAGTCACCTCTGCCCTTGCAGGGTTTAATAAGATACCAGGTGTATTCATTCTAGTCAGTTCCAAGTGAGGGTGTCTTATGCTCGACCTTTGGAGCCCTGAAATAATAGGTGCATTTGTCCACTCCCCATACACTTTCACCGTAGCACCGTAGACTATACAGTTTCAAACATTAATCATCTCTTTTTGCAACTCTTTCGTTTTATCCATAATAGCAACAAGAGATATGCGTGCAGACAGCCTATCATACCTTATATACCCACCAAGTCAGCTTACCAAACAATTTCTTTCATGAGTTATACATTACCAATGCTGAAAGTAGTAAGTGGTCATAATAATGTGATTCAACTGCATACATGAAGACCAGAATAGACTTGCACCTTATTTTCCTCACATTAGCATATCATTCTCTACAATCTTTTTTTTTTTTTTGCCTAATGCATTCTATGTGCATTATATCTTCATTCTACTTTCCTATATAGAAATAGGAGCAGGAAATAGTCCAAGCTTTTCATTGGTTCACTAATCACTACAGGGAAATGGATAAGCCAACCACAAGGGAGAGGATGGAATCTATATCTCAAAGGGAGGACGAAAGCAGAGAGTCAGGAGCATCCTGCATCCCAAGTAATGATAAAGACTGCAGTGAGGACTCCTGACTGAGGGTTAGACACCATCTGCCTAGCAATAAGAAGCCACCTTCTCCCTACATTGTCCTCTGTGGAGCTGAGCAGTCTCATGTAGCCTGGTCGCTGCTTCTGCATCTGCTTCGTTACTGCTTCTGCATCTCAGAGACTGCACCCACCTACTTTTAGTGCATAACCCAGATCTGCATCCCAAGCTCCAACTCTACATTTCTGGTCACCAGGACGTCAGACCTGCTCTGCTGAACCTATAGTATGATCAGCACCTGATCTTGTCATTAAAGTCTTTGGGCTTGCTACCCTCTCCTCTCAAGGCTGTCCCACAAACTGCTCCCTGGATATTGTATTGTACTCTCTGAGCCCTGTTCCTTCACTGCATTGTCATAAAGAAGCAACTGCATAAAGATGATGTCTTGTACTGAGCTGATCACTATGTGCCTACTGTCTGCGAAACAGTTCCAGAAGGACAAACCCATCAAAGCCCCTTCGCAGCTGACCATACACCAGGACCTGTCTATATTCAGGGATGTAAGTGTCATCACGTATGTTTCTATGTGTTCACTTGTCATACAGGGATTTCTCAATGTCCATGCTTCTATGTCATTTATACAATAAGCATCTATACAGGTGACCATCATTCAATCACACCTTGTTTGTCAGTGCAGAGGTTAACCCCTCAAGCTTGCTGCGGTCTCACCCCTCTGCTTATATTACTGGGAGATAATTGCCTTCTGCTTACATCAATGCCGTGTTTGGCAGTAATGGCTGCTAATTAGGAAATGTGTACTAAAACCAAGCTACTTTTAGTATCGCTACACACTTGTGTTATATATAGGAAAATATTTTTATCACTGAGGAAAAACATAGAAAATTGACCCAAAATTCTATTTATGAAACAGTTATTCCATGTCATTGCAATAATTTATAGAGGGCCAGCACTTTCCGCAACCGCATTGTGTTTGTCCACATCGATTCCTGTCCTAAATGGAGCTCATGTCCTAATTTTGATAATTGAGGTTCCCACATACATTTTGCCCAAAATGCTTAATACTCCAGGTTTTACTGTGGTTTACCCTGATGTCCCCAGTCCTCTATATCACACAAGGGTCCAGAAAGCTGAGACCAAAGTTGTATGACGAGGATCCTCACATGGAAGAACTGCATTAGCTATAGGTATGCCTGTCCACCTCATGGAAGCTCCTCTGTGGTAACCTGGGGTTTTCTTTCCCTGATTAACTGAACAATGGTTGTGTAGGGTCCAAAAATCAAATGTTGACTACTTGAGCCTATATATAGTTTAGTCTTTCTGTGTTCTCTCCACGTTATAATCAACATTGCTAGGTTTCCTGGTTTGTGCCTCCAAACTCACCACTCTCCAATGTCAGAGCCAACACCCAGGCAGCCCACCCAAACAGCTACACTATTAGTTTAAAGCATCTCTATGGTATGAGACCCTATCAAACAGCTCCTAATATATCAACTTCTCAAACCCCCATCATTGGATTGTTGGACTTTGAATGGAGTAAGAATCCAGTCATTTGAATAGACTTAGTTGGTCTGATCCTTCTGTAGAGTGTGTGCAACCCTTGGACTCACAATAGCAACTTATCAAGGTCCACCCTTTATCTATGCAGAACATGATACTTTTGTAATACCTTTTAAAGTCTCCTTTAAAGCCATCTCTACATATGAGGGTTTAATAGGATACCAGGTTTATTCATTCTAGTCAGTTCCAAGTGAGGTGGTCTTATGCTCAACTCTTGGAGCCCTGAAATTATAGGTGTATATTCTTGTCAGAACTTGCACCCACCAAAGCCCACCAAAATTCTCAGGTTCTCTGGTCGGCCAGTCCAGTCCTGCCCCACAGTGCCTCAATTTAGTGACCGTCTTCCTGTTTATTTGCTTAGTTATCAAAGCAACTATCTGAACCAAGAAGAATTGGGAGGCAGAGAAAGATGAATTAAGTTTACTTTATAAATGGAAGTTTCCTTAAGCCAATGTTGTTCAACATGTCAGATATGATAATAATCCACATTGTAATAATAGAGATTGCTGCATTTTTAATCTTGCTTTATAATAACACTGGTTCCTGCCCAGAAAAGCTTTTAACTGCAACCCTGAATCGTTCATAGTTTATACAGTACAGTTTATTGCGGTTTTACCAGGTAACCGAGATGTGTGATTTTATTTACATGACTATTAAGGTGGATGTAGATCTAAAGAAATGTTTTCTCCTAATTTAATTTGTTTAACATAGCATCTCATAACACCATACATACAAAGAATTAGCATTTCCCCCACACAGGATTTCCTGGGATTAAGGTGCAAGATTTAATTGTGAGGATCTTCAGTTTATGGACTAGTGAGACCTTTTTCTGAAACCCCTTCGACAAGACGATTGGCACTGTGCTCTCTTGACCATCATGATATAGGTAGGAATCTGTACATCTAGGGCCTCCTCCAACTTTGGTACAGAGCACCCACAAAAACTGGGTACCCATCCAACTGCTGAGATCTGACTGTCTTAGAATATTGACCTTCAATCTTCTTACACTATAAGATACACGTGTTAGAGATACCAATAGAATAAAACATGATTCTACATATCATTTATGTACAGGTTCTAAAGGCCACCTATACATTTTCCACCATCTAAGAGTCCTTAGTTCTTGTGTTTAATATTTTAAATGAGGAGACTCCAAAAAAAGTAGGTACAGTGTTTATGGCAGGGGTATAGAAACAGAGTTACCAACACATAAAAACTTGAGGATGTATAAGAAATGTACAAGCACAGCAACACATACAGCACGTTATACAGGAAAAGTCAAACCATGTTTTTTATTTTATTGGCTAGATTTAAGGATACTTGGATAGCCCATTAATTTCAGTGGGCACCAAGCAATTCTTCATTTTCCCTTCTGCCAGGTTCAGAAGATGACTACTACTAGGTGACACCTTGACCCACCTGTTTCTGGTGAAGGCTAGAAATGAAAAGGGTTTGTCTGGTAAATAGTACATGCTGAGTCAATTCTGGGGAGGTCATATTTAGGACCTATTAATGCTATAAAGAGCACCCCTCTTGATAAAGGACCCATCTTGTCCTTGCTTTACTTGGATAGCCCATTCACTTCAGTGGGCACCATGCAATTCTTCATTTTCCTTTCTGTCAGGTTCACCAGCTAACTACTACTAGGTAGCCCAGTGGCAGGAGAATCACCTCTTTCTGGTCGAGACTATTAATAAAAGGAGAATCGTCTGAGAGATTTGCAAAGGTTTTTTTTTTACATCTGTATATTGATTGCTGGAGCTGTCATGTATTAGAATGCCGCTCTGTGTCCCATGTGTTTGCCCTTTGTCCTTCTCTTCATATGGACAGAGGCTTTAGGTTAATTGACAAACATGTAATCAACAGGGCTTGCTCTGGTAATGGAGATGGTGATTCGCATATTGTAACTAGGGAGTTAATAGGGTTGGATGACAACAGCAGTGGCTGCAGACACACAGCAATGTCTGTCTATAGGATACTATGTGCAGATCACAGGTGCTATATGGGATCAGTTTGTAGTCTTGATGAAACCTTTAATTCTTGAGCTACAGACGTAAAAAATAGCCTCATATAAGTTAATTATGGCCAAAGTTTGTCTTGTCTTTTTTCTTTTTTACACTCTGAGATTTTAGCATTCTATTGTTTTGTTGTGTTGGGTATTTTTTTAAGGTGACCACAGGAACAGCGGCCATATTGGTTATGATCATTGAATTAGTTGAGAAACTGAGGGTGAATTAAAGGGGATGTATCACTTCATCAGTTCAGCTGTCCTCTTGTATCTTGATTTTCTCAGTTCCTGAAATCCAGGGGTGTTTCTTCCCCTCCCATTTGAGTGTTTCTTAACTGAAGGGGGATGACATAATCCTCCCCCTTCACTGTTCATGCTCGCTCCCGAGTCAGTGTGTTCAACTCCCCTCCACATATCACTGTGTCGTTCCTCTCCTTTTGCAATCTTATTTTGTAAGAGCTGTTTACATACCACAGCCCTGCATTCAGTCTAGACAGCCTTCTATGAACTCAGAGCACTGATCTCTTCTCCTCTCACAGCTGGAGGTTTGTTACAGTTGAATCCAGTCTTCTATGAACTCATCCAGAGCAGCACAGATCTGTATCCTTTCTATGTTTACACGCAGGAGCATTTGGCACCAAGGTATAATTCTGCTGTTTTCTAATTGTAGAAGCAGCTGCAGTGTCACTGAGCAACTGCTAGGTGTAAAGAGTGAAATTGTTGCCTGCCCCTTCCACGCAGAAGCATTAGGCACCGAGACACAATTCTGCTGTTTTCTGATTGTAGAAGCAGCTGCAGTGTCACTGAGGAGCTGCTAGCTGTACAGATTGAAATGTTGCCGGCCCCTTATTCTGAGAGGCAGGAATGCTCGCTTCCATGAATACGACCGGGGGCCAGACAGAATGTAAATTAGTAGAGCCGTAGCCAAATCAAATGAAAGGAGGAGGGATCCGACCGAAGTGGGGAAACAGTGTTTACAGAAAACGCAGATAAGGGAGACAGTGAAAACAAGACAGCTTTGCTAATGACATCGAATTGCAAAATTGCTTGTTTTCACTGTCCCCTTATTCTGAAGACCATTTAATGAAATGATACAACCCCTTTAATTTAGTTTTACTACAAGTTTCTGAGAAGTGAAGTATAAACCAGTTTTAATATACTGTATATTGAGTCTCACCCCTGGGGATTATTTCTTTTGGTGTGATTGTAACTAGAGATGGGCGAATTGATTCTAACGAAGTGGAATTCGTTTAGAATTTCAGGAAAACTTCGGTTCGGAACGAAGTCGAACTTTGGGGTACTTCGAGTGAACGAAGTGTGCTTTTGATTGATAAAATGGTGCGAGCACAGGGGCGTTACATGGGGCAAAGCACTCTGGGAGGAAGAAGGGATAGCCTGCATGACATGTGCAGAGATGAACCCAATTCAGAGACGGCGGGATTCTGTGACGTCACCGCACTATATAAGTCCGGGCGCGACGCTGGGAGCTCATTACGCTCTTCACTGTACTGATCAGGGAAGGTGCTGCAGCGGCTGATAGCTCTTACTGAAGAATGATTTTTATTACAGCGATTTCTGGGGGGTGTCTCAGTTGTCTCGAGACTGTTCTCTTAAGTTTATTTCTAATTTTTTGGGGTATTGGATCTGAATCCAGTGTGCGCCACTGCAGCTGCATATACATTCAATATCCAAGTGGGATCTAAGCCAGTTCTGTTGTATTCATTTAAAGAAACAGCGTTTTTACAATACAAATACCACTTCATTTTTGGCTGCTCAATTTATTGCGCAATTTCATCAGGGGTTAATTAAGCGTTGTTTTGTGGGGTGCTGACAAAAAAAACCGTCTTTTTCAACGCCAAAATATATACATTTTTCCCGTAGCCTAATTCACAAGCAAAAGGTTTAAATTACAACTTTTATCTCTTGTTGTGTGGCGTAGAAAACACGCAATTGTAACACCCCTACAAAGCTACTATTTTGTCGGCTCAATTCTTTGGCGCAATTTAATCCAGGGGTTAATTAAGCGTTGTTTTGCTGGTGTGCTGACAAAAAGAAACCCTCTTTTTCAACGCCAAAATATATAAATTTTTCCTGTAGCCCATTCATGTCCGAAGGTTAATTAAGCCTGTTTGGGCTTTTACATTTAGTAAAACACACAGTGTTTTTAAACGACACATACAAGTAAATTTTTTCCTGGCCATTTGTGGAGCACAATTTATATCCAAGGGTTACCCAAGCTTGTTACTGGGTTCATTTGGAGTCAAAAACAGGGTGTATATTTATCATATACAGATTCATCATCAAAAAAAGTGTCTGTACATTTTTAGAACAAACAGTCAGACAGGAGGTGGCAGGCTCTTCCTGCGAGTGGCAGTGGCACAAAAAATTCCGGAACAGGCCCAGGTCGCAGCACAGCAAGGGGACGTGCAGCTGGGGTCACTCGGTGAGGACACAACTGCCGCTGTCATCTAGCGGCCGTGTGTTGGTTCAGCAACCCAATGGTTCTTTATTGGTTGACTGGTCATTCTCTTCCTCCAGATGACATCTGCAACCCCAGCCCGAGTCGGTGGGAACCTCAGACACAACCCTTAGTTGGCATGGCCGGGAGCGGGTCAGCGGCCCTCACCTGTCCTCAGCCCGCCTCTGTCCATCCGGGTTCCCTCAGACAGAGATCTACTATGTGGTTCGGGCTCAGCGCCACTATATAGCGAGGATGAAAAATTTGAGGAGGGCAAGTCAGCAGCTACTTGGCAGCGAAAAAAATGGGGCCAATATCGCCTGCTTCTTGCAGTAGGCGGCAAAAATATAGATGTGGGAGTGGCATGGAGGTCATGTTGTGAGAGGTCAGCCTCGGCATACCAAGACCGGTGATGAGGACAGCAGTGACGATGAAACACAAATAGATGATGATGTAGCCGACCGCATTGGGAGCCGGGTGAGGCAAGGGCTTTCATCGTCAGGGAAAAAGGGCGTCAGCTTGCGCGTCAGGCAGCGCGCAGCCAGCAAGTGGGTGTGTGGCCGTGAGTCGCAGGTAGCAGCAGTGTGAGGTCGAGAGCCAAGCGGCCCCACGGGGTAAAAAACCCGCTTCACAGGTCAAGAATGTAGCGGCACAGGGGCTCAGCGAGGCAGCGGCGGCAGTAGTCATCAGTGCGGAGCGTTGGCGGTAAAAATCGATACTCGGCGGTGGGGCAGTTCTTTGCTAAGACACCGGAGGAGCCGAATATGGGTATATGTAGAATTAGTGGGCAGAAAGTGAAGCGTGGCCAGGGAGCTAACATTGGCACCACGGCCTGCGTCAACACATGCAGCGTCACATCTGGTGGCTGGGAGAAAGTTGGGCTCAGATGTGGTGGTCCTTCACTGCCGCCGCAGCAACAGCAGCAGCAGGCAGGCCCGTGGCACGCATGCCATTGCAGCCAGTCAAGGCTCCACCACCCCCTGCAGAAGGGAAACTGTTTCTCTTTGACATCATCTCCCGGTCCAGATGTCCTGCTCCTCACTACTATGGCGCCCGCAGTCGTTCAGCGAGGCGATTGCAAAGGACAACAGTATGGTCCAACCATTCCTAAGGTGCAGCAGCTGACCCTGTCCTGTCCAAGTTGTTGGTTTCTGCAGGCCCTCCCTTTCCAAATGGTGGACTCTGCACCTTTTTCAGAAAAAACTAATGGCTTGTGCCGAGCCGGGATGGGGGAGTTAAAAAACCGAAAATTTTTTTTCCCAAAAAAGGCAGTTCAAACACCTGGCTTCCCTCGGCGAACGAAGTCACACAGGGGGGAACTGCTCCGCGTCATGCAGCAAAAAATCGATGTGTGGTTTTTTCCGCCCCCAACTGAAAATTTGGGAAACCAGGGTGCGGCCCTTTTGGGAAAAAACATGGTGTCCGGGCTGCAGAGGGGGGGGTCCATGCGCCCTCCCATGGCGCACGGGTTCAATCTGGTTGTGAAAAGGTTCCTGAAGTTTTCCCAAACAAATCTTCAAAACCATTTGAAAAAGGCCCGGGAAAAATTTTTGCATGCACTTTATCCTTCGTAAAAACCCAGGAACCCCCTTTTCTCGGTTGCAGGGGCAGAAGGGGCCTAAACCCAACACATTTGATATGCGTTTTTTTCCCCCCGCTGGAATTCCACCCTGTACATGTTGGACCGACTGTAGAACAAAAAAAAAGGCCCCTTTTAACGATTTTTTGATGATCCGGGCGGGACGAAGTTTCCCTGTTTAATTTTGATGTCAGCCAGTGGCAGTCTTTGCGTGACCCTCCCTTTTGTTGGGCCATTCGAGGGGGGGCGACGTTATTTGTCGTCGCCAGGACTACGGGATGAAAAACATCATTCCATCCCTTCTTGTCCGGGAAAAGATGTTTGAAAAATCTGTCGGGGCAGGGGGACTGGAGACGTGGGGGGATTTACATCTGGGGCCCACATGGCCCGGTGGGGGATTTAAAATGGAGGAGGAGGAGGGGGGTTTTGGAGCAGAAGATTGTTGGGGGAAAGGATTGGATTTTCTCCCCAGGGGGAAAAAGAGAGGAGGAGCAGGAGCAGCGGGAGGGGGGGATGAGATGAGGAAGACCCCCAAGCATGGGCATTTACAGTGGGGAGGGGGGGGGCCCCCCTCAGGGGAAACTTGTGCAGATGGCCCGAAAGCATGCTTATTTGCCTGGTTAGTGAAGCGAATAGTCAGCATCTGGCAGAGGGATGACTTTGGCTCTACCCTATTGGACCCTCGCTTACGGCCCAAAAGGGGGCCCTTTTTCCAAAAGCTTTTGGGAAGAGGGAAGAAAAAATCAAATACAAGGGAAATCCTCCGAAATTTCGTTGGCTGCTGCCTTTTTGGGCGGCACCCGCCCCTCCTCTAAAGGGTTTTGGGAAGGGGGGTTTCCCTCAGCGCTAATTTTAATACTGCCGCGGCTGTGGGGAAGGTGGGGGGGTAGGAGCAGTACCAGCTAAAAATCAGAAGTAACTAAGTTGGGGGGTCCTGATGGCAGCTTCCTTCACCCGCCCTTAAATGAGGAGGGCAGTCGCCAGGCAGCGCAGCAGGACCTGGAGCAGTCCCCGAACCAACAGGGGTTGGGGGCCTACTTGGACAGCACTCTGCCACCTCAAATTAAAAAAGATGCTGGGGTACTGGGGAGCCAAACTGGATGTTTTGGCCCCAATTGCCGAGTTTGCAGTGGAGAAGCTTTTCCTGCCCGGCCCGTTGTGTGGAACAGAGCGGGTGTTTAGGGCGGGGGGGGCCATCGTTACCCAAGGAGAAACCCCCTTGTCCCGAGAATTTTTGGAAAAGGGTCTGACCTTTTTAAAAATGAATTTAGGGATGGATCGGCCGGATTTCCCACCCCCAATGCCTTAGGGGCGTATGGGGTTTTAAACTCCTGCCCCTCAGCCCCTTTCTGAGGCCCCCAAACCCGCCCGATTTCAACACATTTTGTGACAGTTTTCCATTTTCCAACCCCCATTTTTTACAAGGGGACTGGTATTGCCCCCCCACCCCAACCCCTCTGTCATTTTGCCACTTTTAAAATAAAGTGCTGGGGCTGTTGCGTTGCCGTGACATCCACCCCTGTTTTCATTGTGCCATTTTCTGCCCCATGCTGCTGTTTTGGTGCTGCCTTTCCTCCACCCAGAATGTCATTGTGCCCGGCCGTTCTCATGCTGGCCGCCGTGACCTGCTCTCAGTCATTTTTGCCTCCTGTGAAAATTCCCCCTTTTTGCCCCCCTCCAGAATGTCATTGTGCCAATGCCCGATTCATTTCTGGTGTGTCTTGGGGCCCCCACACTGGTGTGATTGTCCCCTCTGTGGCCTTAAAATGTTTACCGCCCCCCAGAATGTTTTATTTTTTGCCATTGCCTGATCTCTTTCTGCCCGGCCCCCGTGACCCCCACACTGTGTTTATTGTGCCCCTCTGTGGCCCAATTTTTTGTTTTGCCCCCTCCCGAATTTTTTGTGTCCTGCCTGATCTCAGCTGCTTTCTGTGTGGGGCCCCCAAATCTGTATAATGTTGGGCCAAATCTATGGCCTAATACTGTTTTGCCCCCTCCAAAAGTTTTGTGCCACTGCCGAACCCCATACTGCTGCCGCCGTGACCTCCCACTGTTTTGATTGTGCCACTCTTGGGGGCCTTTTTACTGTTTTGCCCCCTCAGAATGTCATTGTGCCACTGCCCGTTTTCATGCTGCTGCTGTCGGAAACCCCCACACTGTATCAAAAGTGCCCCTTGTGGCCTAATTAAATGTTTTGCCGCCTCCCAAGGGTTTTAAATTTTGCCAATGCCTGCCTCATTGCTGCTGTTGTGACCTCCAACTGGTGATTTTGGGACTCTGTGGCCCAATACTTTTTTGCCCCCTCCCGGGAAAGTCATTTTGGGCCCTTCCCGAACCCCATGCTGCTGCCCCCGTGACCTCCGTCTCAGTAAATTTTGCCTGTGTTTTGCCCCCCCAGAAAAGTCATTGTGCAATGTTGACCCCCATGTGCTGTGGCTCCGCCGTCACCTCCCCCACTCTGCACTAATGTTGACACCTGAGCCCTCAGCTTGTTTTTTTCCCGCTGTCCCCTGCCAAAGACTTTTAGGTACATTCCCCCTTTAGTTTTTTGGTAGTTTTTCCCTCTTAAGTGCCCCGGGAAATTTTTTTAGAGGAAACGATTCTAAAGCGGCGGCAGTTTATCTGCGTTGTCATACTAAAACAAACATTGTTTGAATCCCCCCCCCCAAACCCAAACTCCCTCTGCATGGCCCAAGTTCTTTTCAACACCCTGCAGCCTGGAAAAAAGCTGCTTTTAAGGATTCGGCCCAAGTTTTAAATTTGGAACGAAAAAAAATTTTGTTGGAAAAAATTTGGCGGAAGGACCCAAACGAATTTTTGAGAAATTTCGCCCCTCTTAATTGAAAAATAAGTAAAAAAACTTAACATTGAAAATTGTTTATGGTAGCTCAATCATCAAAAAAACTAGCCAAATTTTTCCCCAATGAAGTCTTGCCCGCAAAGTAAAAAGAACAAAATTTTTAAAATGGGTTTTACGTTTCCCTTTTTTTTCGAAAAATGCTTTATTTGGTTCAGGGATGCTTCTCCACACATGGAGAATAAAATGTTTTTGGTCTTTTTTGAGTGGTCAGTGCGAATTGAATGTACTTATGAGTGCAATGGAGCGTTCTGCGGCATCATTCACGATTTTCAATCCAGCAACTTTTGAGGATCCATCAATATAACTTGTATTAGTGGCCACAACAAGGACCTTGATGAAGACAATCTTGCTTTATTTCAAGTGAACAGTTTTTTTTGTGTTGGATGATACAAAGTGATGAAGCTTCTTGTGTAACACAAGGTCTCCGGCAAGCTGAACGTGAGTGGAGCAGTCGTCGTTGCCTTCCTTCTGCAGTTCCATTACCATCATCTCAATCTTTTCTGTGGTTGGAACCTCACTGTCAAAAAAGGCTAGACCCACCATAATCTCACTGAGGTACCACAGGTGTCTGCTGAAAGTTTTTATTGCTGCCTCAGCAACAGGCGCGTTGATTCCTTTATATGCTTTGAGTCCCCACAGTAATGTCAAGTCATTTTGTGGCGATGTAGCTGGCATCAGACAAGGTACCAAGTATAAGCGGACAGTAAAAGTGCAAAATTGACAGAGTTTTTTTTAAAAGTCTGTAACAGTTAAATGAAATTGATGACGAAACATGAAGACCTTAAAAGCGTAAATCAGTTTGACCATCCATCGGGCCAGAACTCAGGTGCCTGGAGCGTCGATGTGTACATCTGGGCGTGTCGGTGAACCAAAGAACAGGAGTGCCAGCATTAAAAATTTCTTGCAATCATCTCTTGGATGGTATTGTGCAAAATTCAACTATATGCTCCTTAAGTGGACCTAGCTCAGTTGAAACTATGTCATCTTCCATTCCGGTCAAAAACTTAATTTTTTCCAGTTGATTCCAGACATCCGAAAATCTCTCGAACAACTTTATATTTGGACCTGTTGATGCCGGCCACAATTTATCAAACATGCTTGCAATAATTAGCTCGTAAATGTTGTGCCTACTGGGCAAACTCAGTAGTTCTTTATGCATTCTCTGTTGCATAAAGGACGCACGCACCAGCCTTTCTACCAGTGTTACTACTGGTTGTGTCAAATGACATAAACTTCACTTTATCCAAGAGCTGCCACTCCTGCAGAACCTCAGATACAGCTGTAGCTTGTGCTGCTCCTGTGCTGTTTGGTATCTCTGGGACCGTTAACAACTTCTCAGTTCCTCCTCCTGACACTAGTACTGCCAGTCACTCAGCAGTTTTGTTGTGGGTCTGGGTTGCAAACCTTTTCCCGTCCCAGTGTACAGTCAGGGGATCACTGTTATGGAAGGAAGCTTTGATAGTATTTGCTGCAATATGTTGATGCCAGTGACGAGCCTGATTCCCTGATATGTCTGATTCCCTGTTCAACTGAGACTGCCTGGATCATGGCCAAGAGACTGCGAAGCAGCAGCAAGCAAGTAGGTCATTTTTCTATCACTGGTATTAGTTCTGTCTAGAGATTCAGCAAATTCTGGAGTCACAATGTTGACAGGTCTTACTGACTTACGTTTCTTGGGACTAACATGCCCTTCGCCCTCATCACTATCGTTGTTGGAAGCGCTGTTGTCACTGCAACAGCTACTACTACTGCTAAGTTCAGCAGCTTTCGACTGCTGAACTCGCTAAGTTTTCTTTTTTCTTTGCTTCTCTGCCTGTAATGCTCTCATAAATCTGCTTTCCTCAAGCTTGGCCAGCTTTCTGTCTAATGGTCCCATGCTTCCACGACGGCCTTTTTCTCTTTGAGGAAGCAAGAAGTCTGGGTCTTCCTGAAATTTTAAAAGTTTAATGGCAGCATGAGCGACATCAAGCAAATCTTCAAGTTTATTAACACATTCTTTCTCCTTGGATTTTTGGGTTTTGGTTCACCGTTTGGCATTCTTCTTGAGACTCTTCCATTGACCGGACTCTACACCTTATTGATCACATGATATTGTTCCTTTGTCAGAGTTCTCGCTTTTTCCCAGAACCTAAGTACTTGGTTGGTTGTGACGGTAGCACTGGTACATTGGTTGTGATTCCGTACAGTGCAGGAAATAAGACCAGCAGCTCACAACCATTAATACTGCCTGTTGCCCCTCAAATTAACCACCTTCCTCTAATACTGCGATTCGTATACACCACAAGTGATTAAACTTGTGGGCGGCCTAAATAGCGTCCATAAACCCACATTTCAATAAATTTTGATAAGTTGCTGCATATCCCTAATATCACTCATCATAACTTGCACATTACAATTATAAATAAAAGTAAGGGAATTTCAGGAAAAATTGAAATAGACAGTAAAAGACACACAGTGGGAGTGATACCTGAAACAGTGAATAATACTGCCTTCATGCCTTCATAACAGTAACAACCACATGCCTTCATAACAGTGCCAGCCACAATACCCAATAACAATAGCAATCACATGCCTTCATAACAGTAATAACCACGTGCCATGATAACAGTGCCAGCCCTAATGCCCCATAACAGTAACAACCACATGCCTTCATAACAGTGCCATCCCAAATGTCCTCATAAGAGTGCCAGCCACAATGCCCCATAACAGTAACAACCACATGCCTTCATAACAGTGCCAGCCCCAATGGCCTCATAATAGTGCCAGCCACAATTCCCCCATGAAAGTACAAGCCACAGTGGTCTCATAACAGTAACACCATGCCTTCATAACAGTGTTAAAAACAGTTCCTCCATAACAGTATCAGATTTACCACAGCACTGCCAGCTAAACGTAATACCAACATTGCAACTAAAATTGTGGCAGCCTACTGTCCTTTCTGTGACCCATGTGAGATATCAGGCTGGCCATTCTCATGACAGCTTTGGTGGTTCAGTGATGGTAGGTACTGGCATTAGCTTCTACTACCTGCCCAAAGCAAATTCATACTTTTGCAGCCAAGTACTAATGGTGAAATCTGGGGGAAAACCTATGTTCCAAAAGTCAAGGAAGGGTCTCTTTTTCTGGCAGCCTTCTGGACTCTCCAGAGGAGAGCAGGCAACATTGGGTTTACCAATATAGGGCCATTTTTTAATATTTTAGATGTGAATCCTCTTTTCCGTGATGTCTTGACACCACAGAGAGCTGATCTGCCAGGAGATTACCACAGCAAGTATGATATTTCTCCTGCAGTGAGATCATCAGGGAAAATAGAGTATGACATTATAACTATTCGTATGAATGGCTGCCATGTAAGAAAGTCTCTTTGTGGTTTTGGCTCATGAAGGGGGATCTGAAATAGGAGGTCTCCCCTCCATGAAGTCCCGATGTTTCTAACATACCTTAATGCATATTTTGTTTTCAGATGATTGTTTGTTAAAAAAGACTATGGGCGACATGTATGAACGTTGGTGCTGACAGGTCAGTTCTCAATAGCTTTAAGGTAGTGTAGACTGCGCCAAAATGTATGACCCTGTTCTTCTGCAGATCATACATACAGGTTCATTGTAGTGACAATATGACAAGACTGGCTCAGGCACCACCTTTAACCTCTTCTGGCTGTTCTAACTGTTAGGGCTTGTCCTCACGGCACCGGTTATTTGACGGTTTTACAAACCATCTGAAAACCGACAAGCAATGCAACCCCCATAGAATTCAATGGAAAATCCGCGCAGCAGTCCCCACTGTACAGATTTTCCGCGCGGAGTTTTTTTGCACCGCGCCAGACTGACAAACAGAACGTGTTCATTCTTCCACCCGGTTTTTGGGTGAAACATGTACATGTGGGTACGAAGGGGGGCGGCTTGAATCCGCAAACCACAGAGAAAAGCCTTCCTGTGTGCCAAAAAAAGACCAAATACCAGTTGGCATTTATGACCGGTAATTGGTCTTTACTGTGTAAACGCTCCTTTATGAGTCTAGGTTTGGCGTCAAATAATCATAAATGTGTCTAATGCTACGAATGTGGTGCGATGCCCCCAGAACGCCCCAAATCCTTGGCGCATTAAAAGGTGTCATGCAGAGGCTCATTGCGACTGTTCATACATCTATAGAACAGGTCTACTACAGCTTTTTGATGCCAAATAACTGGCACAGCCCCGTTCTTACATGTCGCCCTATATGGTTTTTTCTAACTAATATACGTATTGCGGTATAGAGTCTTTTAAGTTAAGCTGATGCCATTGACGTTCTGCTCATCCATTTATTATGAATCTGTACTTATTCTGCTTCCTGGAGGCTTTTTGGATTCTGCAGACACTAAAACCAATGTATTTAACTTTTTTGTTCTGCTTTATCCTGTGGGAATAAATTCAAAACACAGTGTTTGTTTTCTGAGCAGACAACATGTATCACAAAACTCAGGCATCTATTATTTATATGTTATATTTATATATAACATAATACGAAGAATAAGTACAACACACATCAACTAAGGGCGCATCCACACGGCAGTGGACAAATACCGTCCTGTTTTGCGCCCGTACTCACGGCCGCGGGGGAGGCGGCTTTTCTCCGCAATGAGCAGAGAACAGCCCTCCCATTGAGAAGCACATCTTCCGTCCAGAAACCGGAGGAAGTTTGTGTTCTAAATGTTTTGCCCCCGGGGGACCCCCCGGCAAAAAAAACCTCCAAGGAAAAAACCGTGCAGTGGGGCTGCTGAAAGGGTTTTTTTCCCATGGGCACAATTGTCAAATTTTCGGCCGGTTTTTCAGGGGGGCTGAAAAAACCGAAAACCGGCTGATAAACCGGCCAAAAAACCCTCCCGTGGGACATCCCAAAAAAATGAGCACAGCCTGTACAGAGGGAGAGAGGACACTGAGGGCAGCTGTTTGTATGGTAATGTAGTGGTATCAGGGTATTGTAGGTTGTAGGCCATTTTGAAGAGAAATGTTGTCTGCAGGGCAGGGAAGATGGGTAGGCAGATGTAGGGATGTTTGGGGGTGCCACCTCAGAAAATATAAAAGGGCAAAAATATAGACAGGATCGGAGGAGCCCTACTCTATCCCAAGCAGGTGCCACTGTTGTTACAGCAGCCATACTCAGGGCAGGACCAGAAATAACTCAGATCCCAGCCGTTTAACTACTTAAATGCTGCTGTTAATGTGACCACAGCATCTTAGCAGTTCTACAGTGAGGGGTCCCTGTACAGTCAGGGCGCTGGTCAGAGGAGGCACAAAGGTATGAGGTAAGGCTGCTGTTCCAAGTATGGGCTGTGAGCAGCGTAGGAGCAAAGGAAGTGTCCGATGACTGCCAGCGTCTGCACGAGCGTCACGGAGGTTCCTATGCTCCTAAAAAGCTGACAGCCCATTCTTGGAAAAACTGCCTTACCTCAACCTTTGGCCCCCCGACCGCGCCAAACCTGCCCCTTTTATCCTTTTATATCCCCCTTGTTTGACCTATCCGTTCCTTTTATCTACTAAGATGTCTTTTTGTGTAAAGGTACGGGTGAAACGTCTAATCTTATGACTCTATTTTAAAACACTGTAAACCTTTTCTACAAATGTTCTTTAAGGGCTTTTTCACACAAAAGTTTTTTTCCATCCCCTTTTGGATCCCCTTTTGCGAAGCAAAGCGGTCCGCAAAACGGATCAAAATTGTCATGTGATTAGCATTGCTTTCAATGGAAAAAAAGTTGTTCTCAGGGAGTCGGCGATGGCTTTTGAGAGCTTCCTGCCGGGCCCTTTTTGGATTCCCCGCTTTAAGAATTGACATGTCAATTTTCTTTGCTTCACGAAGTGAAAGCCCCTAGGAGATAATGGAGTGCGCTTTTGGCACCCGTCCCCAAAAAGGGCCCACGCCTGGGTCGTTTTGCCGCTGAAAAGGCATTAAAAGCGCGTGCACAGCGAGGATGGAGGTGGCGGCTGAGGGGGATTGATGGGAGTCGGAGGTGCTTGCTAGACCGGCACAGCGGAGGAGGGGTTGCTGCTGCTGGAATCGGCACGCTGAGGGAAAGAGGAGAAGAAGAGAGAGGAGAGGAGGATCCCTCCACTACTCAAAACGTATCCGGAAAGGGATCCGTAAAACGCAATTTTAAAAAGCATACAAAACATCCAAATAAAGTACACTCTTGCGTTTCTCGGACCCTTTTTGGGGATGCATTTTTCACTCCTAAAAAAAAGGGGGTCCGTAAAACGGATCAGCAATATCTGAATATCTATTTTTGTGAAAAATAAAAACATCTATTATTTACATAATACCAGAATTGGTTTATAGAATATGTCTTGATATGTTGCAAAGTCAGCTTCAAATGAGGTTTGTTTTTGGGCTAGACTTCCACGAAATTTTATTTACTTAGGAAAATATGACAAGTTGGGCCCACGGGGGACCCTTTTGGTACTCTAGTAGGCCAGTTTGACCCAGGAGAGGAAGAATTGGAAAATATACAAGAATCCAAACCAAGTTTTTGGTTTGGGAGGTGGACAGGGAGAAGTTAAGCCTATTCTTTCTGAACTATTATCTTTCACACACTTGAAAATAATACATAATGTTTTTTCGAAATTTGTATGTCTGTCATTTGATGGAGACTCTTTCCCCTTTAAAGATGCACACCTTTTTCCGGGGAGACACAGTTCTTTTCATTGGGGGGATGGTTGTTGTGTATATATGAAAAAATTCTAGTATCCAATAAAAAAAAATACTTGAATGAAAAACAAATTGCATCTACTTTGCAGCTACAGTACTATGCTGATAATTTTCAGTTTGCAAATTTGCATGACACCACAGTGATCTTTACGGTGCCACACCAAAAGACCGCAATAAATATACAGCGAGATAAGGGCAGCAAGTGCAGTTCATTGACAAGACTGGGCTGCTGTTTTTTTTATGTCAACTGACTTGAAACTCTTTCTTTTCTTTACAGATCTTCCGGAGAGCAGATAAAAATGGTGAGTAAAAAACGTAAAACAGAAAGGTCCGGGATTTTTTCGTCGATTTCCATCAATAAAGACAAATTTTTCTTTTAAACCTAAAAAAATTTGATAACAGATAGTATTAAGGTTTACACATCATCCACTGTTATATTGTCCCTTTTAGGCCATATGGGAAGGAACATCTTGGTTTGGGTGATTAAGGAGCTTCGGTGCTTTGGTAGTCTGTGTGGTTAATTGTTCCATGGTTTGATTTTAAAATGGGGTTCTTTTGGGCCCCCATTTAAGAGATTCTTATCCCACCAGTGGAGATGATTATTGGTGCTCACCAGTGGAGATTATTCTTGGTGCCCCGCAGTGGGATTATTCTTGGTGCCCACCAGTGGAGATTATTCTTGATGCCTACCAGTGGAGATGATTATTGGTGCCCACCAATGGAGATTATTCTTGGTGCCCCCCAAGGGAATTTTTTTGGGGCTCACCAGTGGGGGAAAGATTCTTGGTGCCTCCATGGAGATTTTTTTGGACCCAACAGAAGAGATTATTCTTGGTGCCCACCAGTGAGGATGATTCTTGAGGCCCACCAATGGACATGATTCTTGAGGCCCACCAATGGAGATGATTCTTGGGGCCCACCAAAGGAGATGATTCTTGGGGCCCAGCAGTGGAGATTATTCTTGGTGCACACCAGTGGAGATGATTCTTGGGGCCCAGCAGTGGAGATTATTCTTGGGATCCATCAGTGGAATTGATTCTTGCGTTTCTCCCTAAAAACCAGCAGCCTCGCTACCATGCCCAAGAACACATGATGCCATGGGGCCCATCTGGGTTTCCCCTGCTCCCATGTGGGCTAGCCAAAGCTTGTATGTTTACTACAGTCTTAGTGCAAAAGACATCTCTTAAGATCCTAGGCACATGTATATCTATAGTTTGTAGGTTCTGCATTTTGCATTGTAACAGTCCAATCCTAAGGATACCTACAGAAACAACCAACCAGATTTCACTTGCTGCGAGCCCCTGCTCTAAAAGAGCGGAATGCTAGTAAGGGTATAATATTGAGAAGGATGAAACAAGGTTAGTTAGCTTGGAAGTCGGCAATGGGCGTCCGACAAATGCTGTACCAATGGTGGAGCATAAATGTAGCCAGGAGCCCAAGGATCAGGCAAAACCAGTGGAGTGGTACAACTACAGCAGACAGTAGTGTAGTCAGACAAGCTGAGCTAATGTATTGGTGATGTAGCAGTTTCCTGTATGAGATACAGAGAAGATAAAGTAGTAGAGAGACAGAGTGGTAATGCAGGTAAAAGGAAGCCTTATCATGGTTACAACCTTAGGCTATGTCTGCATAGCGTTGGACAAAGACCGTCCGAACGTCGACTGTTTTTTATCCAATGCATGTTTTTGTCATATGTTGTGCAAAAATCGCGGTCGGTTCTCATTTTTGCTGTCAGCCAATACAATTGATTGTATAGGAAACTGACGGCAAAACTTGAAACATGTTGTATAATACGACAGCGCCAGAAAACGAGCAGAGAAAAAAACGACCTGTCTAGACAACAGGTCGTTTTTTCTATTAATGTCTATGGGCTGGCTGAACGATCATATTTTCAGCGGTTTTAGAATCCTAATACTGCTGAAAATATGATGTTTTCCTATGCCGTGGAGGCACTGAGATCAGTAAATTAGGCTGTGTTCACACGTAATGATTGGGACGTATTTCGCCCCGTAGTTCGCGCCGTACTGCGCTCAATACGGGGCAAGATAAGTCCCAGTCATTACGGTAATCCACAGTTCTCATAGAGAACTATGGCCGTGTTCACACGGCTTATTCACGGCGGATTTGTGAGCCGGATTGCGCTCGCAAATCCGGGGTGAATAAGGGGCGGGACGGGGGTGGGGCCGGAGCGCGGCGGGGGCGCCGCTCCCCGGCCCCATAGACATTCATTATTCACGGCGCGTACGCACCGTAAATAATGTGCATGTCACTTTCTCCCCCTGCGGCGGATTCGCCGAGCGGGGAGGAGCGATGGAATCCACTGTTCTCTATGAGAACTGTGGATTACCGTAATTACTCTGACGGATTGGCGCCGTACTGCAGCGCAAATCCGGCATGGAGTACGGCTCCAATCCGCGGACAAATAAGCCGTGTGAACGAGGCCTATGGATTACGCCTCCTCTCCCCGCTCGTGCAATATGCCGCGGAGGAGATAAGTGACATGTCAATTACTAGCGGCGAATACGTGCCGCTAGTAATAAATGTCTATGGGGCTAGTGGCCTGCCGCCCCCCCCCCCCCCCCCCCGCCCCGTGGGAGTCGGTGCAAGCCCCCGAAGTCCCGGCGTAATTGCTGGGTGTAATTACGCCCCACAATTATGCCGTGTGAACATAGCCTTAATTTAAAGATTTTGTGTCGCTTGTGAAAAGGAAAGAGAGATAGTTCTGAGGCACTGACGGGTAGACAATAAAGTCTTAATTAAGTTCTTTTAATTTTTCTTGCTGTTGGAAATAAATAAATAAAGCTTTTTTTAATATATTTTTTGCATGTAGAGTAGAGGGGACTCCACTGATACTGTATCTACTGCTTTGTGGCAGTGGTTGAGCTAGACTGGGGGTGGTGACATGTGATATGACCAGTTTGCCCCTTTCTTCATTTGATTGCCGACAATAGTCCATGCTCTATGTACTGTCAGGTCACATTCACACTCAG
This sequence comes from Phyllomedusa bahiana, assembly GCA_025379985.1. Lineage (NCBI taxonomy): Eukaryota > Metazoa > Chordata > Amphibia > Anura > Hylidae > Phyllomedusa > Phyllomedusa bahiana. The sequence continues at coordinate 59,551 of JAODAL010018515.1, forward strand.
GGGGATAAAGTCTTATTTGGTAAGTACACCAATGTCCCTCTCTTCTTCTGTCTATACATAGACATGACTTGTTCTAAGGAGAGGGATGCGATAAATGTGCTCAGGCTCCACAGCTCATGCTGTCTGTGCTTCTTATTCTACATGGCAAAGAGAACAGATGGCTCTGTAGACAATCTCAGCAAGCGGCCGGTGCTCTGGCCTACCCTAATAAACCCCGGACATGCCTGTCATGAATAATGTTCCCTGTTGTGAACCTTTTTTGTATCCTCCTGCTATTAGTTCTGTTATTCTGTAAATAACTCCTTCGGTGCCTGATGATAAATACTATTAAAAACTGGATACAGAATGATCATATTAGTAATGATATAGGACCCAAATGTGATGTGATCAAGACCAGAATGCAGGTCCCCTGAGAGACCACACCGTAGCTTAATACATGAATTATGCATTTTACAAGCCACATTGTGGTTTTAAAGCAGACTTTGAGACAGAAGATCTTAAAGAAGACCTATAGGCTGTCCTGACATCTGGTTCAGTAAATACTTGCAATTCCCATGAAATAACCATATCTTTTCTTAGAACTTTGCATTGTACAGTTCCTCTGTTACTCCTATTGGAAATGTATAAACAAATGGTCATTGCCATTCACCCCGCCAATATGGTGTGTCCTAGCACAGTCTTTAGTCAGTGTCAGACAGTGTACCATAATGCCCCATGTAATGTTCCATTTCCCCTGTGGAGGTGCTGCAGGGAAATTAAACCCTTTCTGCCAGCTTCCCGCATAGATTATGAATACTTTGGGTACTGGGGGAAACCTGTGATAAGCTTATAATTGGATTTGGGGGGGGGCCCTTTGTAACATAGAAAGATGGATGAGTCTAGACCACTCCCTTAACAAGCATTTGTGTTGGGCAAGTCAGAATGCTACTGTTGATGAGATTTTTTCATATACCATGGAGCTCATCTTCTCCTGAGAGACTTGTATATTCTTTATTAATGCCAGTTTAAAATGTACCTTTTCCCCAATGAAATACTACTTATAGACAACCTGTGGCATGTCTGTCCTAGTAAATCCTTAGGAAGGGAAGATCTCTCCTTAAGGAGAGCACCGAACGAACGGCTTGTAGAGTTTTTGTTTTGCCTTTTCGCCCTCTACTTAGCATCTGCATATCACAAGGCATTATGGGAAAGGGGCTGAGAAGCCCACAGCGCCCTCTGTTGGTTGTAACAAATCCTCAATTTGCTTTTGACCCACCGAGTCTTGAGAAAGCAAAAAGGATTTTTAGCCAAGCCAGTATCTCTCATCTACAGACAACGCTAGTAAATCCTTAGAAGAGTGAATAAATCAGGCGATAACTTTTAGAGGCTAACTGAGTATATTTGATGGTGAACTTTCGAGAGTACTAGCTCCCTTACAAGAACTGAAAATTTACAGACTTTTTATGCACAAAAGACATGGACCTTCAAAGGATCTTAGAATTCTTAAAAATAACAAAATGCAATATAAGCAGAGAAGTCTTTTACAACAGGTCAAGAAATCAACTATCTGGAAACTTGTGAGGCATGACGGTGGGTCAGTAAATCTGCGTCTTATCTCGTAGCCATCAGATGTCATGTGTGGCTCTCACAGTTCACACATAGTTTGACATTTTTGCATTAATTTAATTTCCCACTCCTTTCTCTCCCTCTGCGTCTTAAAGTGTCCCAATAAAACCATAATCTTCAAATCTTCAATACAGTGGTCATCTCCGGAGAAATGTGCGGCCACTGGAAGATCAATTCTGCTGTTATTAATGGTGAATCTGTGTGAGTTCATGCTCTGACTGAGTCTCTGCCCTGTTTCCCCCACATAGAGGCCTGTGGTTGGACTTTGCACACACATGATCAGATACACCACATTGCTAGACCTGCAGGAAAATGTCCCCCTAATTTTTTGCACCTGCTGTGACTGTGGGACAGGTACACTGTCAGCGGTGTGGATGTGCCTGCAGGTCTTGCACCTGTTCTGCAGGCAGGGTGAGGCGCCATTTTCTGTTGGGGACTTCAGGGCGCTCTGGATAAGAATATGCCGCAGGTTTGGTGGTTGTCGAAAGGAAAGGAGAAGGGGGACTGGGAATATGTCTTTGAGTCTGTTGTCCCCATGTAGCACAGGTTGAAGTTCCTTGGCAATCTTTCGTAGGATCTCCAGTTGTGGGTTTAGGTGACAACTAGGGGCACTCGTTCTTCCTTCTGGGTCTCTTTGTACGTGAGCAGACTGTCTCTGTTTATGGCGGCCGCTTTGCTGATCTGATTGTCCGTCACTTTTGGCCTGTATCCCAATTGGAGAAATTTTGTCCTCAGATCCAGGAGGACTGTCCCACAGTCACAGCAGGTGCACAGAATTAGGGGGACATTTTCCTGCAGGTCTAGCAATGTGGTTTAGCTTATCATGTGTGCGCAATGTCCGACCACAGGCCTCTATGTGGGGGAAACAGGGCAGAGAATCAGCCAACGCGTGAATTCACACAGATTTACCATTAATAACAGCAGAACTGATCTTCCAGTGGCACAACACTTCTCCAGAGAGGACCATTGTATTGAAGATCTGAAGATTATGGTTTTAATGGGACAATTTAAGACGCAGAGGGAGAGAAAAGAATGGGATTTTAAATTAATGCAAAAATTTCAAACACTGCAAAATGGGCTAAATATTCATGCCAGCTTTATGTCAAACTATGTGTGACCTGTGAGAGCCACAAATTACATCTGATGGCTACGAGATAAGACGCAGATTTACTGACCCCTCTGTCACGCCTCACAAGTTTCCAGATGGTTGATTTCTTGACCTGTTGTAAGTGACTTCTCTGCTTATATTGCATTTTGTTATTTTTAAGAATTCTAAGATCCTTTGAAGGTCCATGTCTTTTGTGTATAAAAAGTCTGTAAATGTTCAGTCATGTCTGAAGAAGGGAGCTATTACTCTCGAAAGCTCACCATCAAATATACTCCGTTAGCCTCTAAAAGGTATCGCTTGATTTCTTCACTCTTCTACTTTCTTCTACTTCTACTTTCTATGGCTAACACGGTACAACATTATACTACTAGTAAATCCTTGTGAAATAACAACTCTGCAGCATCTTCTCTTATAACTCTGTGTTCTGCTGTTCCTTATTCTTCATAGAAGTTTATAAATAAATCTATCAGCTGGGTGTTACCAGTTGTGGATGTGTCCCTGGACATTGTCCAATCAGTGTTGACATGGGGCGTGGTATAAGTGTTATGGAGTTAGGACGTGTTGGTGCTGAGCTCCACTATAAATCCTGACTACATCCTTCTCCATCTGACTTTCTTCATATGCTTGTATGCTCCAACTTGCTTGATAGTGGCTGTGGGTGATATCGGGGACCTATATTGTGACCTTTGGTGAAAAGAGGAAAGATATTAACGCGGCAAGAAGCTGTGGCCCATACCTCCCATCTTTTAGAGATTGTAAAGAGGGGCACATCAGGACAACCATGCCCAAACACATGACATCACACCAGGACATGCCTCTAACCACGCCCAAACACATGACATCACACCAGGACATGCCTCTAACCACGCCCAAACACATGACATCACACCAGGACATGCCTCTAACCATGCCCAAACACATGACATCACACCAGGACACGCCTCTAACCACACCCAAACACATGACATCACACCAGGACATGCCTCTAACCACACCCAAACACATGACATCACACCAGGACATGCCTCTAACCACACCCAAACACATGACATCACACCAGGACATGCCTCTAACCACCCCCAAACACATGACATCACACCAAGACATGCCTCTAACCACACCCAAACACATGACATCACACCAGGACATGCCTCTAACCACACCCAAACACATGACATCACACCAGGACATGCCTCTAACCACACCCAAACACATGACATCACACCAGGACATGCCTCTAACCATCCCCAAACACATGACATCACACCAGGACATGCCTCTAACCATCCCCAAACACATGACATCACACCAGGACATGCCTCTAACCACACCCAAACACATGACATCACACCAGGACATGCCTCTAACCATCCCCAAACACATGACATCACACCAGGACATGCCTCTAACCATCCCCAAACACATGACATCACACCAGGACATGCCGCTAACCACCCCCAAACACATGACATCACACCAAGACACACCTCTAACCACGTCCAAACACATGACATCACACCAGACATGCCTCTAACCACACCCTAACACATGACATCACCCCAGGACATGCCTCTAACCACCCCCAAACACATGACATCACACCAAGACACACCTCTAACCACGTCCAAACACATGACATCACACCAGGACATGCCTCTAACCACACCCAAACACATGACATCACACCAGGACATGCCTCTAACCATGCCCAAACACATGACATCACATCAGGACATGCCTCTAACCACGCCCAAACACATGACATCACACCAAGACACACCTCTAACCACGGCCAAACACGTGACTTCACACCAAGGCACGCCTTTAACCACGTCCAAACACATGACATCACACCAAGACATGCCTCTAACCACGACCAAACACATGACATCACACCAGGACATGCCTCTAACCACGCCCAAACACATGACATCACACCAGGACATGCCTCTAACCACTCCCAAACACATGACATCACACCAGGACATGCCTCTGACCTCACCCAAACACATGACATCACACCAAGACCTGCCTCTAACCACGCCCAAACACATGACATCACACCAGGACATGCCTCTAACCACGCCCAAACACATGACATCACACCAGGACAAGCCTCTAACCACGCCCAAACACATGACATCACACCAGGACATGCCTCTAACCATGCCCAAACACATGACATCACACCAGGACATGCCTCTAACCACACCGAAACACATGACATCACACCAGGACATGCTTTTAACGACACCCAAACACATGACATCACACCAGGACATGCCGCTAACCACGTCCAAACACATGACATCACACCAGGACATGCCTCTAACCACGCCCAAACACATGACATCACACCAAGACCCGCCTCTAACCACGTCCAAACACATGACATCACACCAGGACATGCCTCTAACCACACCGAAACACATGACATCACACCAGGACATGCCTCTAACGACACCCAAACACATGACATCACACCAGGAAATGCCTCTAACCACGGCAAAACACATGACATCACACCAGGACATGCCTCTAACCATGCCCAAACACATGACATCACACCAGGACATGCCTCTAACCACACCCAAACACATGACATCACACCAGGACATGCCTCTAACCACGCCCAAACACATGACATCACACCAGGACATGCCTCTAACCACACCCAAACACATGACATCACACCAGGACATGCCTCTAACCACACCCAAACACATGACATCACACAGGACAAGCCTCTAACCACACCCAAACACATGACATCACACCAAGACCTGCCTCTAACCACGCCCAAACACATGACATCACACAAAGACACGCCTCTAACCACACCCAAACACATGACATCACACCAAGATATGCCTCTAACCACACCCACACACATGACATCACACCAGGACATGCCTCTAACCACACCCACACACATGACATTACACCAGGACATGCCTCTAACCACACCCAAACACATGACATCACACCAGGACATGCCTCTAATCACACCCAAACACATGACATCACACCAGGACATGCCTCTAACCACACCCAAACACATGACATCACACCAGGACATGCCGCTAACCACGTCCAAACACATGACATCACACCAGGACATGCCTTTAACGACACCCAAACACATGACATCACACCAGGACATGCCTCTAACCACGCCCAAACACATGACATCACACCAAGACACACCTCTAACCACACCCAAACACATGACATCACACCAGACATGCCTCTAACCACGCCCAAACACATGACATCACACCAGGACATGCCTCTAACCACGCCCAAACACATGACATCACACCAGACATGCCTCTAACCACGCCCAAACACATGACATCACACCAGACATGCCTCTAACCACGCCCAAACACATGACATCACATGAGGACATGCCTCTAACCACACCTAAACACATGACATCACACCAAGACACGCCTCTAACCACGCCCACACACATGACATCACACCAGGACATGCCTCTAACCACACCCAAACACATGACATCACACCAGGACATGCCTCTAACCACTCCCAAATACATGACATCACACCAGGACATGCCTCTAACGACACCCAAACACATGACATCACACCAGGACATGCCTCTAACCACGGCAAAACACATGACATCACACCAGTCATGCCTCTAACCATGCCCAAACACATGACATCACACCAGGACATGCCTCTAACCACACCCAAACACATGACATCACACCAGGACATGCCTCTAACCACGCCCAAACACATGGCATCACACCAGGACATGCCTCTAAGCACGCCCAAACACATGATATCACACCAGGACATGCCTTTAACGACACCCAAACACATGACATCACACCAGGACATGCCTCTAACCACGCCCAAACATGACATCACACCAGGACATGCCTCTAACCACCCCCAAACACATGACATCACACCAGGACATGCCTCTAACCACACCCAAACACATGACATCACACAGGACATGCCTCTAATCACACCCAAACACCTGACATCACACCACGACATGCCTCTAATCACACCCAAACACATGACATCACACCAGGACAAGCCTCTAACCACACCCAAACACATGACATCACACCAACCACGTCCAAACACATGACATCACACCAGGACATGCCTTTAACGACACCCAAACACATGACATCACACCAAGACATGCCTCTAACCAGCCCAAACACATGACATCACACCAAGACACACCTCTAACCACACCCAAACACATGACATCACACCAGACATGCCTCTAACCACGCCCAAACAAATGACATCACACAGGACATGCCTCCAACCACGCCCAAACACATGACATCACACCAGACATGCCTCTAACCACGCCCAAACACATGACATCACACCAGACATGCCTCTAACCACGCCCAAACACATGACATCACAACAGGACATGCCTCTAACCACACCTAAACACATGACATCACACCAAGACACGCCTCTAACCACGCCCAAACACATGACATCACACCAGGACATGCCTCTAACCACACCCAAACACATGACATCACACCAGGACATGCCTCTAACCACTCCCAAATACATGACATCACACCAGGACATGCCTCTAACGACACCCAAACACATGACATCACACCAGGACATGCCTCTAACCACGGCAAAACACATGACATCACACCAGTCATGCCTCTAACCACACCCACACACATGACATCACACACACAGGACACACCTCTAACCATACCCAAACACATGACATCACACCAGGACATGCCTCTAAGCACGCCCAAACACATGATATCACACCAGGACATGCCTTTAACGACACCCAAACACATGACATCACACCAGAACATGCCTCTAACCATGCCCAAACACATGACATCACACCAGGACATGCCTCTAACCATCCCCAAACACATGACATCACACCAGGACATGCCTCTAACCATCCCCAAACACATGACATCACACCAGGACATGCCTCTAACCACACCCAAACACATGACATCACACCAGGACATGCCTCTAACCACACCCAAACACATGACATCACACCAGGACATGCCTCTAACCACGCCCAAACACATGACATAACACCAGGACATGCCTCTAACCACGCCCAAACACATGACATCACACCAGGACATGCCTCTAACCACACCCAAACACATGACATCACACCAGGACATGCCTCTAACCACGCCCAAACACGACATCACACCAGGACATGCCTCTAACCACACCCAAACACATGACATCACACCAGGACATGCCTCTAACCACACCCAAACACATGACATCACACCAAGACACGCCTCTAACCACACCCAAACACATGACATCACACCAGGACACGCCTCTAACCACACCCAAACACATGACATCACACCAGGACACGCCTCTAACCACACCCAAACACATGACATCACACCAGGACACGCCTCTAACCACAGAGAAACACATGACATCACACCAGGACACGCCTCTAACCACACCCAAACACATGACATCACACCAGGACACGCCTCTAACCACACCCAAACACATGACATCACACCAGGACACGCCTCTAACCACACCCAAACACATGCATGCCAAAAAGAGACACATTTTCAGGACTGCTTTCCATCCAATGGTGAAATATTAAGCAAGTTGTTATGTAATATACAGCGAGGAGCAATCAGATACTTTTTACAGCAAGACAGTCCGTTTATTGACACAAATCTATTTCCCAAAAGAAAAGATTGACTTTTATAGAGCTAAGAGGGACAGATGGTTACGCTGCCACACAGCTCCTAGAAATCTTGTGGCCAGTGTGGTGCTGCCGGCGGAGGTGTGACTGCGGACTGGAGCTTCCTGAGCCTGGTGTCTGAGGAGTTGACGTACCGGCAGCTGGTGACGCTGCGATCTTTTCTGGAGGTAACCGGAGTGTGCTGCGGAGATCAGGGACGTTGAGGCCAAGGCTATCCTGCAGCCATGTGGTGGGCCAGCACGGCCTATCACAGCCTGTGCACTGATCTGCTTTGCTCCCGACACCAGAGAGAGATGCTTGCCGGGTTACCTGTTGCTTTGGTGACTTCTGGGCGTCTTCAGTGGAGCTATCTGATACGTGGTGATTGGTCCTGGGGCCCATCTTGATACGAGGCTCGCTCTGGAGGTGCGGATATGCAGGTACACCAGTTTGGCGCTCAATTACTGGCCATGGATAAAGATGTTAGGCGATTTGGAGCACAGTATGGGGACAACTGTATTTACCAATTAGTAAAAAGTATAAAGCACAAGCGCCAATATCAGAGAGAGCTGCTGAAAAAATGTCAAGGGATTACTCTGCCTATTTCCCAAACTTAAATTACCAATTATATATAGAAACAAATGACACCAGCGCTAACTCTTCTATATGTCTCCCAACTAAATGTAGCAACTTTCCAGAAATAAAATAGCTCAACAATCACTGTTGATTGAAGCAATGGTGAACACCTGATCCAGTGGTTAGTCCACAATCAGCTCTTCTACCCTAATCAACTCCGTATCTCACAACTAAAGGTCATTATAAAATACAAATAAAAGCACCAAAAATTACAAGAACTCTTGCAACGTACCTAAAAGCTCTTTCCATAAAATGCGTCTGATCGTATTATATCCACAGCGATCCACTTTACTGACAAAGCAAGGAATGGAACGTTCGTGTTCAAATTAACCAAGCGCTCCGGCCGGCAGCGCCCATATATCCAACACGTAAAAACTAACTGGCAGACTAAGGTGACGTCACCTAGACTACAGAGGCTTGTCCAATATAAAAGTACCAACGCGTTTCGGAAGAAATCACGGCTTCAATCAACAGTGATTGTTGAGCTATTTTATTTTCTGGAAAGTTGCTACATTTAGTTGGGAGACCATATAGAAGAGTTAGCGCTGGTGTCATTTGTTTCTATATATAACCTGTATTTACCACCCTACTCCCTTGCTGCCTCATTAAAGGAGCTTCCGTGGCCTTCTCCCCATTCAGGTTGATGGATACATTATCCTTTATCTGTCCCATTGTCCCTGGCAGTCTTGGGATCCCTGCTAGCCTGTAGGTGTAATCCGGTTGCTAGGGGTACATGTACATCTACGGACATACTCCTGTCCTAGAAGTCTATACTCCTGAAAGGAATTTGGAACCATCTGTGCACATGCTCTGAGGCCTTTCTGGCTTGAGCTGGGCCTGGTACGCTACGGATACAGCATTGACTGTGGCATCAGCTGGTCTACTGCTCTTTTATATTTGATATACCATGATAGGCCTCTCTGTATGGGCCACAACACCAAAGCACCAAAGTCTGTGTTGGCAAAAGTGCTACTGACGCCATGAGTCAAACGGATCTAACTACTACTGGAGCGGTGGACACAGACAAAATAATGGCGGCTATTGCATCCTATCAATCTGCATTAACCTCTAAAATTTACCTTCTTCAGATGGACTTTAACCATCTCAGATATGATTTTGACAAGATAAGGGAGAGGACCACAGAGGCAGAGAGGAGATTCGAAGAGATGGAGGATGCCTCTCAGTCCAATCAAGGAGCTCTCCAAATGTTGCAACAGTAGATGAAGGCCTTACATGCTAGAGCAGAGGATGCAGAGAATAGGAGTAGGAGAAATAATGTAAGGATACTGGGCTTAGCTGAGGGGGCTGGACCTGAGAATTGCTGAATGTTTAATCAGAGACATTCTCTCTACATTTGAGCTGGCCCAAGTTTTTATAGTTGAACGGACTCATCGGATCCCAACCTGGTCTCTTCCCCCTGGTGCAAGCCCTCAACCATTTATTATGAGAATACTTAACCATAGAGATAGAGATGCAATCTTAGTGGCTGTTTGGAAGCAGGGAGGTATCCGATTTGAGGGTGCAAGACTTTCTTTCTACCCTGACTTCACCTCGGAGGTCCAAAAGAAGCGACGTCAGTTCTATCAAGTAAGAGCTTGTCTCCTGGGCCTCAAGTATGCAATGTTGTACCCAACGAGACTGCAGGTGCAAGACGGCAACCAAGCAGTTTTCTTCAGTACTCCAGAGAAGGCTTCTGACTGGCTGGACGGCAGACCATAAAATGGATGACAGTCTATTCTTTAACTCTGATTCACATGAGGGTGGAAATCTGCCTGAAGGCTTATAGAGCTAGAGCTTGTATAGCTTTTCTTTGTTTTTTATTATAGGTAAAGTGATATTTTGGTGGATTTCTGAGGGGTCCCCTTTTTCTTGTCATATATTTAGATACATCCTTCCTCTAATTTAATAATCCTTTTTTTTTTCAGATGGAGTTCGTATAAAGGAACCACTTACAGTTCCTCTAGTTATCGGTTTGGTAGGGAGTAGTTCTGGGGAGGGAGATGAGATAGGCCCTCTTCTCGCGACTTGGTGGTTCTGTTTTTTCCTTTTTTCTAGGTGTTTATAGTTGGGATGTGGTGCTCAGCTAAGTTGGGGTGGTTTGGGCAGGGTAGGTCGTGGGAAGGGGAGTTTCTGTGTTGGTGTACATGTGTGCGTGAATGGTCCAGTATTTGAGTTTCTGGGTTGTGCACAGGCCAGGATCCTCTTTTGAAACATGAATGGCTATTTGTAAGTTGATCTCATGAAACACCCATGGTCTCAATTGCAAAGTTAAGAGGGCATTAGTTTTTAACTACCTACGTCACCATAGTCCTGACATTATTATTTTCCAGGAGACGCATCTTAGAGAGCAAAAAGTTTTATCACTTAAGAAACCATGGATAGGCTCAGCTTACCATGCGGTGTACTCCAATTATGCCAGAGGGGTGTCGATTTTAGTGAACATGGTACTGCCTTTCCAAATCTTAAATTTACACCTTGACCAAGGAGGCAGATTTGTTATCCTGCATGCTCTGATTAGGAATGAAGGATACCTGGTGATTCGAGTTTATGTTCCACCTCCGGTCTCAAAAGCAATCTTAGATTAGACAATGAGTAAGATATTGCAATACCCACAGGTTCCCTTTATTTTGTTAGGGGATTTTAATGCTATCCTGAGCCAAACCCTAGATAGGCTCCACCGTCCACCAATGCACAATAAGGCGTTATTAAACTGGGCCAGTGCACATGGCTTGACTGAACTTTGGCTCTGGTTACACCCTGAAGATCGACGTTTTTCGCCTGCCACTAGTTCTTTCTCTCATATTGACCTTGCTTTTGCCAGTACGGAACTCTTACCACAAATTTCTGGGGCAGATTATCTTCCGAGGGGTAAATCGGACCATACCCCATTGCAGGTAATAATTACTCAACTAGTGGATTTGCCTGCCAGATGCTGATAGTTGAATTCTATATGGCTGGAAGTTTCCTCAGTGGCGGAGAAGTGTATGGAGTACATCCGGTACAATGCTAGTACATCCAGTCCTTTTACACAAGGGAAGCCTTTAAGGCAGTCATGAGGGGGGCTATGATTAATGTGGTTACCACTTATAGGGCTGAACTAAGGGCGTTGAGTTCTTCTCTTGAGAGTAAGTTATTATTCAGAGAGATAGTCCATACAATGAATCCAGATGCTGATTCTAAAAAGGCTTTCTTGGAAGGCTGAAGGATATATGACTTAAATCTCACCGTATACACAGAAAAAATTACTGTCTTAGTGCCAGACTATATTTGCAGAGGGAGATAAGGGGAGTAAGGTGCTTGTTTCCCTGTTCATATGGAAACACCACAAATGGTAGTCCTTACTATTTGCTGAGAATCTGGTGCCCCTCTTTTGAGTCCAAAGGAAATTTGTGGGCAATTTGCGCAGTATTACACCCAGTTGTACAAATCTCAGAGAAACTGCTCAAAGGAAACTTTAGGTTGCTTTCTAGATGCTCCCCTCTCAACTCACTCTAGAGTACCATGAAGCTCTATGTACCCCAAACTGAAGAATCAGTGCAGAGAGAAATTGGCCGTATGGCTAGGGATTCTTCGGGGCCCGGGACAACTTTAAATTTGGGAATGGATAATTTGAATATTGACTTCATAGTGCTGCCTCAGGAGCTTTTCCCAGCTGAAGCCAGCCGCCCAAAGAGCCCCCAAATTTTTGTTCTCAATTTTAGATTTAAAAAGTCTGACAAGTTTTAGGATGGGTTGTGGTCGTTGATTTGTCTTGGGGAGTTGATCAATCTGGTTTTGCCTGAAAAAACACAAACATCAACCTACACAGATTGTATACCAACCTAAAAATAACAGATGACAATGCCGGTCATTGGTTGGTTGCCGCTTTAGATAATGAGAAGGTGTTCGATTCAGTGGAATGAAGCTTTATGTGGGAGGTGTTGTCACGTATGGAATTTCACTCAAATTTTTATCAGTGGTTACATCTGATCTATCTGAAGCCGACTGCTAGGGTCATGTAAAATGGCAAAATTTCTTGGATTCTTTCCTTTGGAGAGGCACTAGGCGGGGGGCTCCCTCCCCCCCCCCTCTTGTTGCCCCGATTATGGAACCCTTTCGTATTATTAATTGTCATCCGGGGGTTGGATGGACGTGGAGGTATTAGGAGAAGGTATCGTCTTGCGAGGGTGTGTCTTAGCCCACCAAATTTTCATTAGGATTTGTTAGATGTAGTGGATACTTTAGGTTCTTTTTCAGGCCTGCTGGTGAATTGGTCTAAATCGGTACTTTACCCAGTCAATGATCTCTCGAGTTGTGGGATCTCTGACAGACCTAAGTTATTGGTGGTTGATAAATTTCACTATTTGGGGATCATGATTCAAAAAGATCCTTACTGATTTGCCCAACCCCATTATAAAAACCGTTAATGAGAGTGTAAGTTGGGAACTTAAAGCCTTTGGGGGGGCGCCCCCTTTAAAGTGCTAGGTTTTTATTAAAAATTTTTTAAAAAGATTTTTTCCCATATTTTTTATCCCTTAGGGAGGGCCCACTTTTTTTCCTAAACCTAATTTTTCTTGTGTGGACAAGTTGCTGACCCTTTTCCCTAGAAACCAGGTCCCTAGATTGAACAGGTCCTATTTTAAGGCACCATATGAAAGGGGGGTTCGGGCTGTACCCAGTTCAACTATCATAGCAGCTGGGGATAGAGAGATGCCCCAACCCCCCGGGGTGTTGGAAGTGACCCTGTTAGGCTCGTCTGAAGCTCTGACTAATATGGTTTATAAACCCATATGGTTTCTTCACCCCAAATTTGTAAAGGCGGCTATGGGGGCGATTTGGAAAAAATTTGTGGGGTGACTGGGAGGGAGCAGAAAGGGGGGTCTTGGTCTCCGACCCCTTCCTACTGGAGAAATGCTAAGCTCCCTGAGTCACTGACCCTCCCAGAGTTTTGACCCGAGAGAGATCTGAAATACCTCAGTCAGTTGTATGTAGATGGAATTTTTCATTCCATTGCGGATCTTTTTATTTTCACTGCCTTTTTCAGCTTTTTTACCCCACCTTTTTCCAAATTAGCAAGCCTGTAGTGCCCAGTTTTTTGGGGGGATAGCCCCTGGACTGTGGTTGGTTGGGGGTCAGTGGGGAAAAGGGGAAGGTTTTTCCAAAAAAACCCCCCTTTTTTCCCCTTTTTTTTGCTCAGTCTCTGGAAAAATCTTTTGGGAAATGTCAGGGGAATATCCCAAGCTTAGACAATTGTCATGCCAGGGAGCTAACATCTACCTGGTGCTCCACGGTTGTTAGTGCAAGGGACCAATTTATACAGTGTAAGTGGATCCTTTGGGCCCCCTTTACCCTGGTTTTGGGTTACTCCAAAATTTTCATAATTTGGTAGAAATGTTGTACCAAAAATGCCCAAATTTGGGGGGCAGGGTAAGGTTGCAAAAAAGGTCTGGGAAATGCCCATTCTGCAGTCTTTTTGGTTTTAAAAAGGGGGGAGACCCTTTAGATTGAAGGGCTTTTTGATTTGGAGAGTTTAGAGGGGACAGTTTTGTATTTCCTTTTTTATTATAATTTAGTCAAAAATCCTTTTTTTTGGGAAAATCCCCAAGGGGTTCCCTGTTTGGCAATGCTGTCCATGGGACAAAAAACCGTGCAATTTTATGCCATCCTTGACAACAGTTCGAGGGGGGAAATGCTGTACAAAATGTTTTGCACACCGCACATTTAGAAAGCCCCCCCCCCCCCCCCCCCCTATCCTGGATCTAAATGAGCAAGTGGCGACCTGAGATCCATTGCCAACTTGGGAAACGAGCCCGGGGGCCCAAATGAGCAATCACCGCCGGTGTAGATACTGGGGGGGGGTGGTAGTATGGAGGTGCAGGAACATAAGGCACTTTTGATGGGTAAAAA
>JAODAL010018516.1:0-74522 GCA_025379985.1 Phyllomedusa bahiana
CTTTTCCCTGTTTGTAGAGAAAATTTTAGCGTCCCCTCATTTCAGCACGGCGGGTTTAAAACGCAAAGTGACCCCAGGTGTAGAAAAAAAAGGATCCACCATTCACAATAGCAGATGTCACAGCTTCTTTCTTCCCTCCCACCCCGTGACTTCTTAGGTCAGATATGCCTAAGAAAACCCCTTAGAAGTATGATTTGCTCCGTTTACGGTCCTAATCCATGTAGCTGTTGTAAAAAATGGTTCTAAATGCTGTTTAAAATAGCTCAGCACAAATTGTATAGGGTGTAAACAATTAAAAACTACGGGGGGCGAGTCTCTGTAATTCAATAGGGCCCCGTGTAGGGATCTAGGGTAGTTTTTTTATCCTCTCTCCCCTGGATTTTGTATTTGCGAAAAAGGTATTGACTTTTTTTATGCTTTTTTTAAATAAAAGGTATGTTTTAATTGTTACACCCGTAATTTGTGCTCATAATTTTTTCGGGGTTTTACTTTAGGGTTATTAATTTTACTTTTTTTATTTTTTTGGGTTTTTTTAAAAATAGCTCAGGCAAGATGGCTGCCCCCATAATCATATACAGAAAACAGAATAAAAAAAATCTACAATCAGAAAATAAAAACTGCTAAGAAAAAAGAATATGCATCATTATACTGTTTTAATTAGTTTAAAAAACCTTGGCGATACAATCCCTTTAATATTAATGTATCTTGTTAGTATCTCATTAAAGTGTTTTTTTTGTAACAAATGAATTATTGTCACATTATTTTAAAGGTGAGTAAACATTCGACTTGGCAGTGTTAAATCCAGCTGCAGTTGTGCACCATTGTGGATCCACAAGTCCCAGGTCGGGGGGAACAGAGACTTATTTTTTTTTCCACTATAATATACAGAACTGGGGGGAAGATACCTGTGAAATGAATGTTTGGTCTGCTGGTTTTGTTGTATGGTGGTTTAAATTGTTTTTTTATGTGCAGGGGACTGGCCCTTATTAATCTGCTCCCATTCTTTTTTTTTTTGTAAAAAAAAAAGAACAGTATGCTCAGTCAAACTGTTATTGGTGAGGAAAAAAGCAATTGCATCATTTAGCAACTATAAATAATATGATCACTGTACTGACGAGTGTTATCTGTTTTTACTGTTTTGTGCCATTTATCTAATAAAGTGCATTACAAAATAAGTTTTACAGTTATAATTTATATACGAACATGAAAAAAATACAATTTTCGTTTTCCCCCCCGATTGGCACTGGATATGGAGATAATTTTTTCCAGTAGTTAAAAAATTTTTTAGAAAAAAGTGCTGGAAAGTAAAAATACTTTAAAAAATAGAAGCGTTGTTTATTTTTAACAGTTAACAAAATGTAAAGTGAATGGGCAAAAAAGAAATCAAAATCAAACAAATATTTGGTGTGGTCACTCTTTGTCTTTGAAGTCCTGGATTTGGGATAGGGCCCCCCCAAAGCCCTTATTCTGATCATACATAAAAGAGCCCAAAAAGGATCTGGCAGCTGATCCGAAAATTGTGGTTCTTCGAAAGATGTTGGAACAACCATGTGCAACTGTACCTAGAAGTTTTCTGAGGCAAAGAGGATGAAACAAATGTTTTGATTTGGTTTCTTTTTTATTCATTTGGGGGAAATGTAGAAGGGGCTTTTGGTTGTTCTGGCCTCAAAAATGTATGACCGGGTTTATAGAGTATGAACAGGCGCACCCCAAATTTTGGACGATAAGTGCCTGGTACCCGGCCAAAGACCTTTTTAGGCGCCAAAGTTTTGGGGAATTCTGGAGGTGTCGCACCACATTAATAGAAGTAGACACATTTATGATTCTTGGACACCAAAGCTTTGGCGCGAAACAGTTACAACAGCCAGACCAGGTTAAACGTGGTACCTGAGTTGTCGTATTGGTACTAGACTGCGCCTGTATGTATGACCTGCAGAAGAACAGGTTCATACATTTTGGTGCAGTAAAATCCCCTTTAAAGCTATTTAGAAATGGTCTATCAGCCCCCAGGATTAAAACATGCCCCCCCTTTTTTTTGCTTTATTTTAAATTGATAAAAAATGAAATTGTATCACTTCTATTTTTGAAAGCATTCTTACTTGGCATCTTTCACACCTGACTAAAACTTTTCCCCCATTCTGTAATTACCAATATATTAAGGTTGTGAAGTTTTTAGTCACAGAAAATCCACTCATAGAGAACAGTGCACCCTGTTGTAGCTGTTGGTGTTTTTGCCCATCATATAGAAGGTCCTGAGTCATGACAGGGTATGAAAAGAGTCAAAATAATAGCTAAATATATTTTGGTATGCATTGGGCATAGTGCCCAGAGTGCCTGGTATCCCATGCAGGAAAATCAATCACTCAATCTATTTCCCTGTATATTTATTAAAATATAAAATAAAACTTTTCTAAAGATGTATGGAGGCCAGATCTTTTGAATTTCTATCACTTGGAATGCTGCGAATTTCCCTCTGGACCTTGGAGTTCACCTCTTCACCTCTCTTTGGTAATTGTTCTGGGCTCTTTGATTACCATTAATTTTTTATTTAATACATCTCATGTCATCAATTTTTCTCTTGTGGCCATGTTCAGGGAGGTTGGCTACAGTCCCATAGACCTTAACTTCTGAATATTAATTTTCAACTGTAGTACGAAAACATCAAGCTGTTTTGGGGTGTTTTTAAAACCCTTTATCCTTTTATTTTTCTAAAACCTTTTTTTAATCTCCGATTCCTCTTCCTTAGGTCCTTTGGTCCATGTTTAGTGTGTTACACCTTTTTTACCAAACAGCACGTGACTATTTTTTTACCCTTTTGTAGGCAACTGTCTGATTACAAGCTTTTAAAGACACCTTTTGGGTTTAAAACTTTTTTTACACCAAAAAAAAAGGAAAAATTTAGCTAAGCTTAAAAAAGGGGTGATTTCCCGGGAAAGGTAAGGGGTCCGGGGTCAATCTTACCAATTTATTTAAAAATCGAAAAAAGAAAAAAAAAAATGCCGATCCGCATCTGGTTTTGAGAATCATTTTTTTTTCCACGCCCAAATTCCCTTTGTTTTTTTTGTTTTTGTTTTTTTTTTTTGGATGAAACCCATTCAAAAACAAATTTTTGACTTTATCGTTGTTTTTCGAAATTTAAAGTTATTTTTACTTTTTTTTTTGTTTCAAGTTGTTTTTAGTGGGGCCCCTTTGGGTTTTTCTTTTTTAATGAAGGGAAACACTAAATTTTTAAAAATCTTAATTAACTTGCATGATAATTACATTAATCAAACTCAATGTAGCATGAAATTAAAGTACCTTTGCCCCGTGGGGGAAATTGTCAAAATTTCCCCTTTTTTTAACATAATCAGTCCCGGATTCCTGTCCGTGGCATGTTTATGGAAATAAAAGTCATACACAGTTCCTGTGATCAGAAGAGTAATAAAGAATCTTTAAAATTTTTAGGGAAAAGCAAAGTATTCCCTAGCCTGATATTAAAGATATGCACACAACATTTTATGTGTAAAGTAGTGAAGCTTTATCTTTTGTATACACTGAATCCAAACACATTGGGAGGTTAGAAGAAGCTGTATGGCCCCTGGATGCAGGTACCAATTACTCTTGTTTGTGGTTTGGTGTATTGGAGATTTTATCAGTTTTTTTTAAACACAATTGAAATAACAGGTCATAGTGTAATCGACTGTCCAAAACTGCATCACAACAGTGATTAAAGCAGTCGTATGTAATGTGCATTGGTTTTTATAATAAAGGGCCCAAAAGAGTTTAAAAAAAGCAGGGGAGGGGCATTTTAAAAGGGAAAACTATAGAAGGCCGGGGACTTGCTGAATTTTCATGCCTGAAAAACCCATTTGGGCAGTCAAAACAGAAATACTTAAATTTTTAGCTTTAAAGGGGGCATTTGGGTCACCCCTTTACACTTGGGGTGTCCCCAAAATAGACAACAGCTGCAAAAGGCATGTAAACCCCTTGGCCAATTAGGTTGGGGGAGGGCAATTTAAAAGGGGGATACCGGCAATAGCCTGGGCTGGAGAACATTAGTATTAAAGAGGTCGGTCTGATTTTGGAAAATTTTCTTTATTTTTAAAAAAAACAAATTTTATTTGTTCCCTGTTGAAAAAATGATAAATTAGCCCAGCATTTTCCCGCAGTGTCGTCCATCTTCAGGATTTTCTCGTTTTCATGCAGGCTTGAAAGAATATTGCAAAGAATAGAGGTGTTCCTTTCTCCTATTGACCTTCACTTTCAGACAGCTGAGGGGATGGGACTTTGTTAAAGGGATTGTTTAGAATTAAGAAAAGATAGCTGCTTTCTCCCAGAAACAGCACCACATCTGTCTGTGGGTTTGTTTGTGCAGTGCGGCTCCATTGAAGTAATTGGGGCTGAGCTACAATACCAAAAAACAAACCCAGGTGTCAAGCTGCTATGCTACCGGTCACTTGTGACCTACCTTGCGTTTGCCATGCGGCTTTTCCTTCCTTGCTGTATGCACCATGCGGCCGCCTCAGTTCCTCCTGGCTAATATGGGAGGAGCGGCCCCGTCCTGCTGCGATTTATCCTGTGTTGGTTCAGTTGAGTGTGGCTTCTTTAGCTAATCCCATTTCATCTGCTGCTTTATTTAGCAGTTCCTCTCACACCTCTGGGTCTGAACCTTGGTGTTTACCAGGCTCTGGTCATTCTGACTTGTCTGTCTAGTCCTTGTCTGTGTTCCTGCCATGCTTGTCTAGTCCTGTTTGGTCATTGTCTGTGTTCCTGCCATGCTTGTCTAGTCCTGTTTGGTCATTGTCTGTGTTCCTGCCATGCTTATCTAGTCCTGTTTGGTCATTGTTGTGTTCTGCTTGCTTATCTGCCTGTTTGGTCCTTGCTTGTATTCCTAGTTATGTTTGTGTTCCTGCTCGTGTTTTTTTTGTTTTACTGCCTGTATTCTAGCTGGTCAGATGCTCCTGTTCGGTTGTATGCACCTTGCTGGTGTGTGCTTCTTACCTGTCTGAGCTCCCAGCTTGTGTGTGCTCCTTACTTGTCTGAGCTCCTAGCTTGTGTGTGCTCCTTACCTGTCTGAGCTCCTAGCTGGTGTGTGCTTCTTACCTGCCTGAGCTCCTAGTTTGTGTGTGCTCCTTACCTGTCTGAGGTCCTAGCTTGTGTGTGCTCCTTACTTTGCTGAGCTCCTAGTTTGTGTGTGCTCCTTACTTTGCTGAGCTCCTAGCTTGTGTGTGCTCCTTACTTATCTGAGCTCCTAGCTTGTGTGTGCACTTCTTACCTGTCTGAGCTCCTAGCTTGCCTCTAGTCCTTCCTTGTATTATTTGTTTGTCTCTGTCTGTGTTCCATGGTCAGTCTTTGTCTGGCCTCTGTCGTAAGTTGTTCGATGCGTCTTCTTTGGTCTCCATCTTGTGTCTGTCCATAGACCTCAGTCCCCTGTCTGTATCTTGGTCTCCGATGTTTCCCTGTTCACTGTGTCTTTGTCTCTGTCAGTGTAGTACCTGCACTGCCGCTTCTGGCCTGTTTGGGATCAGCTCCCAGTGCCAGAGACTGCTCTGAGGTCGAACCTGGTGGCCATCTTGTTTAAGCCATCCTTACCTTCAAAGGCTCTGAAGAACCCGATGGCTGCATAGTTACGTCCCCTTGGAGCAAGCCCGATAGCGGCGTAGTTGTTCCATTACCCACCGTGAAAACATGACACCAAGGACAAGTGAGGTGCTGTTCCTGGACAAAAGCAGTCATGTTTTATTTATCTGGAACAACACCTTTGAGTGAGTGGGAGAGGAGACTTAAAGATGTTGTCCAGTTTTTTAATAATTAAGTTCCCGGGTTAACATTAAAAAAAATTATACTCCCCTTCCTCCACTCCTTGGTTCCAGCATTGCGGCTCTTCAGTCCTCTGTTCTCTTTCTTCTACTTCCAAACAGGCACGTCACTGCTACAGTTGCTGATTGGTTGCAGCGGTCACATGCATCTACTTACATCGCCGCTCAGAAGTGGACAGCTTCGAACATTGATGTAAGAAGATGCATATGACTGCCACAGCCAATCAGCGGCTACGGTGGTGGTGTGCCTGTTCATAAGTTGAGAAAAGAAGACAAAGGAGACTTAGCGCTGGAAATGAAAACTGAGGGAAGGTGAGAATCAATTTTTTATAGGGGAACCAAGAGCTTAATACAGTGATCCCTCGGGTTACAATGGCCTCTGGATACAATATTTTCAACATACAATGCTGTTTCCTGAAATATTGTATCTTGAAAACACACTACCCTTACAATGTCACTACCCTTACTGCTGATCTGTGGCAGACTGATGGAAGATCCAACCAATTATCATGAACATTTTACTTGTAAAACCTCTATATTACTGCAGGTCTAATAGCACCTCTCTTCAGTACAGTGCGGTACTACACCTTCTACTGCTATTATATGTATCAGTGAGGTGCATGCAGTGATTGCCGATCTAGTAGCGCCTCTCTACAGTACAGTGCGGTACTACATCCTCTACTGCTCTTATATGTATCAGTGAGGTGCATGCAGTGATTGCCGGTCTAGTAGCACCTCTCTACAGTAGAGTGTGGTACTACATGTAAATAAATCAAAAGTCAATATAGAGATTTCTCCCAGGATCTATTTATACCCAGAACTGTATCTAGAACAAGGGGGCATCCTTTAAGTCTAAAGGAAAGAAGGTTTCTACATAAACATAGAAAGGGATTCTTTACTGTAAGAGCAGTGAGACTGTGGAACTCTCTGCCAGAGGAACTTGTCATGGTGAATTCACTAACAGAGTTCAAAAAGGGTCTGGATGCATTTCTAGAATGTAATAATATAACAAGTTGTAGTGACCAGGATTCTGGAGAAGGGTCACTGATCCAGGGATAATTCCGATTGCCAGATTGGAGTCGAGAAGGAATTTTTTTCTCTAAAATTAGGACAATTGGTGTCTACCTTATGGAGGGTTTTTTGGGTTCCTCTGGATCAACACTATAGCACACTAGGCTGAACTGGATAGACGTCGGTCTTTTTTTAGCCTTACAAACTTTTTAACTATGTCCTGTACTGCTCTTTACATGTGCCAGGATGAGTGTCTCCTTTGGGCACATTGTGTATAAAGTACATGATCCAAAGAAGTTCCTGTCCTCATCATAGAAAGTGATTTCCAGTTTCCAGCAGCTCTCTCTGACTGTTGTATGCAAGGACTTGCTAACTTTTCTTTAATCTCTTTTCTTTAAAGTCAGGTGACATTTTTGGCCTCTGAAGCCAATTACCAGTTTTGCATGGAGTTATGGATTCAGCTTACAATGGTCGTCCCAGAACCAATTCATTTTGTATGTTGAGAAAACACTGTTTTAATTTTTTTTTAGCAACTGGACAACCCCTTAAACGTGCATTTTCTCTTTTTCAGGCAGTGGATGGGACTTTTGCTGCAGTTTTTCACCTTATAATCACCCACACAAGTCTGAACTGAGATGTATGAGAAGGAGAAGGGCTAGAGGGTTATTACAATGAGACACAATAGGATGAAAGATGAGAACAATCTTTTTAATGTTTTCTTTGTGTGTAGTTCCTTTAACTGGTAACATTTGCAAGCTGAATATAAAGGACTTCAACTACAAAACGATTACTACTTCAGGGCAAAAAAAGGACCATAACGAAAGGGATTATTATGAAAGGTAGGGAAAGGGGACTTAAGGTAGAAAATCCACCCATGAGACACCAAGTATTCACTGTGTAAATGCCAATATGATTACGCCAGAGGTATAGGCCACCTGCTTCACACAGATCGTAGCCTGAATTTGCTGGCTTGATGGAAAATGCATGTGGTTGATAATTAACTTAATGCACACTGATATGTGTAGGAGATGGAGGCAAAGTATATGAATTTCTTTTGTGATGTATATCAAACTTACCCATTCCACCCAGACACACGTATAATAACTGAAATCACGTCAGCAGTGTGGATTCATAAGTGCTTTTCTGATTGGGGACTTTACACAGAGCCATTACTGAGGGTTTTTCTTTTAAAATTTGAACAAATTTAGATGCCCTGCATATGGAGGCATTCTCCCCTATGAGCAGTGTTCCAATACACTGTATTGTGCCACACAGAGTTGTCATAGCCAAATTTATGTCTAATTATTAGACTGGATCAGAACAACACATCATGTACAGCCGGAATGAACCCTGCATTTATACCTACTGTTCTTGGTGTATTTTTTTACCATGACTTTTTTTAATGTTATTTTTTTTTCATTATTTTAATTTCTTTTTATATATTACTACAACTGTTTCCCCCCCAAAAAAAAGACATCAAGTTGATGACAACAACTGCATAAAAAATAGCAGGTGAGAATACAGTCAGTGTAAAAATGTCATTTAAATAGTTTAACTGCAGCAATATAAGTAACCTACTAATGCATCTGTAAGTCAGTCTTACTTGGAATCCGATGACCATGCTCCTGGTGTTTATCTTCTGCTGGTATGACATACTATACTCTAAGGGCCACATGTATGAAACTGTCTAGGTCTAAAACTCACTTTTTTGCCCATATTAACCAATCAGAGCGCCTCTCTCATTTCATATAGTGCTCTGGAAAAATTAGACGGGCACTCTGATTGGTTACTATGGGCAACAAAGTGAGTTTTAGACCTAGACAGTTTCATACATGTGGCCCTAAATATTTGTTTATCTTCCCTTCTCCCCCTCCGTGGAGTACAGGAGTCACACACCACATGCCTCCTATCTCTACTGCTCCCTAGCTCCCCTCTCTTCTTCCGCAGCACTACCTAACACATTGTAAGGTCATCTAGGCAGCTGTAAACAGTGGCTATGCGATAAGAAAGGAGAGGATTCATGGAAACAGTATACTTTACATTGGTAATCACGCTAACAGCAAGCCTCGGGGGCATCAAAACAAAGGTGCTGTACATGATAATGAAAAAAGCTACTTCAGAGCTATGGTGGCATCATTTAGTAAAACATTCGGACGCTTATAGGCATATTTCTGTATTTTTATAAGTTCAAAAAACCTCTTTAATAAACACCTTTCTATGTTCATTGTATTCTTACATAGCCAATACTTTCTCTCTTTGTTTATTGCTTTACTATTAAGGATCATTATGATTAAGTTTATTTGTTTACTCATAGTGTGATAGTTGCAGCTGTATTAAATATAATGTAAGAGATTGCATTTTGTTCCTTTTTTTAGTTGCTTATGTGATAATACATTTCTGGTGATAATCATGATATATAATAATATATAATCTGATTTTCCTCATTGTCTAAAGCCTACCTTTTTCTGGAAACAGGTTGTTCTTTGTTAATTTAACACTCTTGGGTCGGGGGTGCTGGTCATCCATTCCCATTAGTAGGTTGCGGTAGAAAACATCAAATTTCTTTCTACTGTCTCCGTTTATGGTTCCTCCAATGGTCCAAACCAAGGCAAACAGGAAAAGACCTTGTAACCACAATGTTATCTGTTGGCTGGACAGGGGTTCTCTGCCATCCTCCCCAGATCTGACTATGTCATCTGCAACAAACCATAAACAGAAAAGTATGTAAAACATACAAAGATATTATGCCGAAATGAAAGGTTTTAAAGTGCAACTTATGAAGGACACAAGATAATATTGTTACATATTCATATACAATACTAAGGTGAAAAAAGTGACAAACTGGGGCAGACATTTTCCCTACAACACCCGTCACTAACTAAACTGGGCTGCAGACTTTAGCATTAGTGTCTTTTCAATCGACAAAACATTAATAATTTGGTAAAAGTAAAAAAAAAAAATACCCCTACCTAGCCAAACAGCAGAGTACCCGCCCCGATAAGGGCAACTCCGACCCGGAACCTATCCCTAGTAGAAAAGCCCTATCATATCACTGGATCCAAAAAAGGGAAGAAAGGGGTCAAACTAGGGAATAAACAATAAATAGTCCATCAATAAGGCTTATAATTGGCTGCAGTGTTTACATGTTCAGAAGTATACTGTCTGAATAGTGAAATCAGGCAGTGGCACGTGACTGCTGAAGCAAATCGACGACTGCAGCAGTGAATTCCCTGTTCAGGAGAAGTAAACAAATACAGGCGCTGTGTGAAAGGCACGGCGCTGGATTCAAGGTGAGAGGGAATGTGAATATACGTTTGTTTTTTTTATTTTAAATTGGCGGGATTTTGCAAAGAAAAAAAATATATTGAAGTGGACCACCTCTTCATTGGTGCAAAATAAACCTGGAAGTCATTAGAACTGATGGTCAGAAGAAATAGCTCATTAACATAGCTGAATTGCAGATCTGTGTTACACAGATCCATTAAAAAGTTGCCCATATTGTACTTTAGCATGACTCATATTGTACTTTAGCATGAATTTACATAGAGGTGTATGGAGTTAGAGTCCTTGCTTCTACATTGACTCATAGAATGCCTACAGACCTGTGGAAATTTACTATGGTGCCATAGTGCAATAGTGTTTGTTTTAACGTCCCCTTCACAAATAATTTTTGCATTTTCAGTACATTAGGGGTCAATAGTATCATTAAAAGTACTAATTCTTGTCCCGCTAAAAACATGTCGTGACATGCCTATATAGCCAGACAAATAAAAAAAATGTCTTCAGGAAGGTAGGGAGGAAAAAATAAAAAGCAAAACTCAAAAAAAGCTGCGTTATTAATGTCCAAAAATAAAAATTACTGCTCACCCTCTACTGCTGGTATACGTACTTGTCACAGTACGCTTAGTGGATCCACCGGACCGCTGCAAGCGATGGTGTTAGCCACGCCAGGGAGCGGAATCTAAGTAGGTCCTGGTATTCACCAGAGCCCGCCACAAAGCGGGATGGACTTGCTGCTGCGGGAGTCTACCAGGTCGCTACCCCTGACGCGACTTGCTTGCGGTGGCAGCCGAGGTATAGTGTGGTACAGAATCGTCAGGCAAGCTCGTAGTCGGGGACAGGCAATAAGGTCGAGACAGGCAGCAAAGGTTCGTGGTCGAGGGACGGAGGCAAGAAGGTACGGTACATGGTAATCAGGATGAGACACAAAGAACGCTTTCTCAGTAGGCGGTAAGGCACTAACGATCCGGCAAGGTAACCAGGTAGAGGCAGGCTTAAATAGGGGCAGCGGCCGGCAATAGCAAATTACCGGCGCGCTGGCCCTTTGAATTTAACACGGCTGCGCGCACCGCGGGACAGGAGCTGCACCAGGAGCATGTACAGGGGAGCAGGCAGGGGAACGAGCGCGCCCACGACCCGACATGCGGGTCGCGACGCCGCTCGGCAGTGGGGCACGGATGCGCCCGTGACCTGGGATGAGGGTCGCAGGGGCATCCGTGATAGTACTCCCCTCCTTTGACCTCCCCCTCTTTCTGGCCTGAAGGAATTTCTGGATTACATTATGGTCCAGAATATTGTCCTCTGGCTCCCAGGACCTCTCTTCTGGCCCGAACCCCTTCCAGTCGATGAGGAAATGATGCTTCCCTCTAACTGTCTTCATGGCCAAGACCCCTTTTATAGTAAAGATGTTGGTGGCATCTGCTACAGGAGTCGGAGGAGCGGCTTTCTGGGAGAAGCGATTCAGGACCACCGGCTTTAAGAGGGAAACGTGGAAGGAGTTTGGGACACGCATCACGGGGGGAAGCCGAAGCTTGTAGGCCACTGGGTTGATGCGCTTGAGAACCTCGAATGGTCCCAGGAACCAGGGTCCCAGTTTATAGCTGGGGATCTTAAGGCAGATGTACTTCGCTGATAGCCAGACCTTGTCTTCGGGAGGGTAGACTGGGGAAGGTCTTCTCCGTTTATCTGCTTGCCTCTTCATGCGGGCAGAAGCCTTTTGCAGAGACAGGCGTGTCTGATCCCAGATGGCTGTTAGGTAACGGACCAGTTCCTCCACGGCCGGCACTTCAGAGGGCACTGAGATGGGCAGGGGTGGGTGTGGAAGTTGTCCATAGACAATGAAGAAGGGGGCAGACCCAGCAGACTCTGAATCTAAAGAATTTTATGAGCATTCTGCCCAGGGTAACAGGTTAGCCCAGTCGCCTTGCCGTGCCGCAACAAAGTGGCGTAGGTAGTTGCCCAGGACCTGATTAACCCTCTCCACTTGCCCATTGGTTTGTGGATGGTATGCCGAGGAGAAATCCAAGTTGACCTGTAGCTGGGCACAGAGGGAGCACCAGAACTTGGACACGAATTGGACTCCACGGTCCGAGACAATATGCAGAGGAACTCAATGCAGCCGGAAAATGTGCTGGAAGAACAGGCTGGAAGACGAGGAGCAGAAGGAAGACCAGGCAGAGGAACGAAATGGAACATCTTTGAGAACCGATCGGTGACTACCCACACCATGGTATTACCGGAGGAAGGAGGGAGATCCGTGATAAAATCCATAGCCACATGAGTCCAAGGGCAGTTGGGGATTGGTAGTGGCTGAAGAAAACCAGCCGGCTTGTGACGAGGAGACTTGTTCTGGGCACAGGAAGTGCAAGCTGCCACGAATGCACGAACATCTTTAGCCAGGTCAGGCCACCAATAGAAGGGAGAGATCAGGGAGCAAGACTTTTGTACCCCTAGATGTCCAGCCATTCGAGAGTAATGTCCCCAATTAAGTATCCTTCCCCGAAGAGCCGGGCGTACATGTCTTGCCCGGAGGGATTTGTCGAAGATCTAACGGTGCAGCGGAAATTAGCCATTCAGGTGGGATGATGTGCCGTGGTGCAGGTTCATCCCCTATCACGTCCGAAGCACGGGAGAGAGCATCCGCCTTGACATTTTTTTCAGCCGGGCGAAAATGGTTGAGAAAGTCAAACCGGGAAAAGAAAAGCGACCAGCGGGCCTGCCGGGGATTCTGCCGTTGTGCCGTCTGCAGATAAAGAAGATTCTTGTGGTCTGTGTACACGGTGACCGGGTGACGAGCTCCTTCGAGGAGGTAGCGCCATTCCTCCAAGGCTAGTTTGATGGCCAGCAGTTCCTGATCCCCAATGGAATAATTCCTTTCCGTCACGGAAAAGGTTCTAGAGAAGAAGCCACACGTTCGAGTCTTGCCAGTGGGCCTTTTTTGGGTGAGCACGGCTCCAGCTCCCACGGAGGAGGCGTCGACCTCCAAGTAAAAAGGTTTCTCCGTATCAGGCCGAGAAAGCACGGGTGCGGAAGCAAATGCAGATTTTAGTTTTACAAAGGCCTCTTCAGCCGCAGGTGGCCAAAGCCTCGGGTTAGCATTCTTTCTGGTGAGAGCCACGATTGGGGACACCAGTGAGGAGAAGTTGGGCACAAACTGCCTATAATAGTTGCCGAAGCCAAAGAATCTCTGTATGGCACGGAGGCCCACCGGACGAGGCCATTGCAGGACGGCAGACAATTTAGTGGGATCCATTTGTAAACCCTTGTCAGAGATGATGTAGCCGAGAAAAGGGAGACTGGTCCAGGAAGGCCAAGGCTTGAAACCGGATTCCAGGTCCAAACCCGACTTGTATGGGTATAGTCAGGCGAGGAGAGGGGTTGTTTACACCTAGGGACGCCTCTCCCACGAAGCCTAGGTGTGCCCGTTTCCCAGACGTTGTGGACGGAGCGGACAACCCCTGAGGAGATGTTCATGGCTGCCGCAGTAGAGGCATGGGTTCTCCTCACGTCGTCGGTTAAGTTCCTGTGGAGTCAGGTGGGCTCTGTCCACTTCCATGGCCTCTTCCATGGCTGGCTGGGAAGAAGGCAGTGGAGGCCAAAGAAACACTGGCGCAAGATGAGGTAGACGACGTGTTCGGACCGGTTCGTGCTCTTGGCAGAGCTCCTCGCGTCTCTCCACGAAACGGATATCAATCCGGGTCACCAGATGGATGAGCTCGCTTAATGAAGAGGGAGGGTCCCAGGTGGAGAGGGCATCCTTAATCTGGCTGGAGAGGCCCTTCTTGAACGTGGCGCACAATGCTGCATCGTTCCAAGCCAACTCTGAAGCTAGTGTGCGGAATTGCACGGAGTAGTCACCTACGGAGGAGTTCCTTTGCTGCAGGTTCAGTAAAGTGGTCTCCGAAGACGAAGCACGGGCAGGCTCTTCGAAGACACTGTGGAACTCCTGCAGGAATGTCGCAAGATCAACTGTGACCGGATCGCCTAGGTCCCAGAGTACAGTCGCCCAGGCCAGAGCTTTTTCGGAGAGGAGACTGACCACGAAGGCCACCTTTGACCTTTCCGACGGGAACTGACCAGCCATAAGTTCCACGTGGAGGGAGCACTGGGTGATGAAGCCCTTGCAGGCCTTTGGGTCCCCATCAAACTTTGCCGGCATGGACAACCGGAGTTTAGGACCGGCGGACAACCCCGGAGTGGCTGCCACGGAAGGAGCCACCGCAGCCGACTGCTGCTGCTGGTGGCAAGGAGCTGCTGCATCATAGTAGACAGCTGGTTAAGTAGGCGGTAAGGCACTAAAGATCCGGCACGGTAACCAGGAAGAGGCAGGCTTAAATAGGGGCAGCGGCCGGCAATAGCGAATTACCGCGGGACAGAAGCTGCAGCAGGAGCGTGGCCGGTTAAGTGTACAGGGGAGCAGGCAGGGGAACGAGCGTGACAGTACTCCGTCTCAATATACTCCACTATCAGCTTCAGTGTATAGTTCAAAACAAAAAAATTAAAAATGTAGATGATCCGGAACGTAGTTAAGACCAGTAACTTGTATTTTTAGAACTGGTTAAAAGACAAATCAAGAATGTGGAAGAGCATACAAACTAGCAGGTCCTTGGCTTACGCGTTTCAAACACTTTCAGTATAGAATAAGCTAACGTACATGGTTAGAGGGCAGCAGAAACTGCAATGTGTAATAACAGCCTTATTCAAGACCATTTAGAGAAGAGTCTTTCACATCTTAGATTTTAGACTGAGCTCTCTGGAAATTGTGTTGGCACGCAGCAATAATCCAGGTTAGGGACAGTTCACTGTGTCATTGTGAAATATTTCACTGGAGTAGAACAGGCAACATCTTAAAAAGTAATGGACAGCTCCATTTGTTGTCCATGGATTACACATTCTGTATGCCTCTGTAATTAACTTATTTCTTTGATCAAGTTTCTACAAAAAAAAAAGCAAATGGTACAGATCTCCTTAATGGTAACAAAGGCTCTTTGGCAACCACTACAATCAGAGCGTTAAAGGGGTTGTCTCACTACAAAGAATAGCTTTCAAAATGTATGGAACACTAAATGAAGATATTTTCCAAATATATTTCATTTTTTTTGTTACGGAGCTACAAGTGATTTTATCACCTTCTGTGCTCTCTCTGGTTCCCCAAGTGACCGACCTGTATACTTCTCCCCCCCTGCTGTTTGTTCTATCTGATAGCAGGAAGTGATGTCATCACACAGTTGCAGCAACTTACAACTTCAGACAGTGAGAGCTTGTTTGTTATCTAATCTTTCAGACAAAAGACAGTAATTACTCTTCTGTTTACAGAAGCTTCTCCAGACCTCAGAGAAGGTAATTTATTTAATTTAGACTAATAAACATAATAAACAGAGAAGTCTGAATAAACAGAGCTCATATGCTAATTACAGACAGCTTGACCAGGAAGTGACAGAGCAAAGCAGCATTATTTCATTCATGTATCCTATGAAACTTTGATATGAGACAACCCATTTAAGTTATAAATAAAAGCATGACTCAGAGGAGAGTAGAAATAAAGGTATTGGCTTCATTATATGAAGCACAAAAAATGGCCTAACCAATAATAGCCTTAATTATTCTCATAAACATAAGCTTTTCAACATGTTATTCCACCTTTCAGGCTACATAATGCAGTATGTAGCAATAGTCTGAGGGTATGTCCACCTGTGAGCATGATTAGACAGACAGAATCTATTTAAAAAGTAAAGTAACTATAAATACATTGCATTACTTGTTTTGCACTGTTCCGGAGTTTTAGCCTATATAACGTCTCATAGCTGCATTGCCAGTTAAGCTGGTTGCCACTGTAGACAATTGATGAAGCTTGTTGTCAGACACACCCCTTAATGGTTAGATAAGATCTAGAGAGTAAGGGCAACCTGTATGAACTTCGCGCCGACTTGCCAGTTCTAAATAGCTTTTTCTAAGTGTAGAATGTGCCCAAATATATGAAACTCTTGTATGCGGGTTTATAAATCTGGCTTGTGGTATGCCTTACATAACATTTTTGGCACATTCAAAATAGCGGTGTCTGGCGCAGATTGCGCCAAGTTTTGGCTTACGACTGTTAATACATCTATAGAACAGAGCTACGACAGGTTTTTTGGCTTAAAGTACGCTAGAAAACTGGCACAGCCTCGTTCATACAGGTTGTCCTAAGTCTTTTCTATATCAGGTTATTGTACATAAACACTACACACTACCAGAAGAAGGGTAAATATTAAAGCAACTCTCTAATCTGGAACTCAGACATGATCAGTAAGTCAGTAGCTACAGAACAGGCTTACCTGTCATATGTTTTTTTTAGAATTTGCTCCGTGGCTGCTTTTCAGCTCAGCTCTATTTTTAAGTACTATGCTTTTTTTTTTTTTTTTTTACAAAAGCTTAGCTACACTGCCTGCAGGGAGTCTGGGGTAGTCTAAGACACACCTCTTGTCTACCATTGGTTCAGGCTATCAATCTTTCCCTCCTTTTAAATCTCTGTAGGCCAATAGACTTGTCTAAACACAACACAAAACTACTGACTAAAAAGAATTACTTTTATTAAATATTAAATAAAAAGTGAAAATATTTAAAAACACACTAATTAGTAACTGAGCAGGGTTTCACAGAAGCCAATAAAACAGATATGGATGGGTGCAGATTTCATTTAAGTGAAACAAAACGTGATATTATATTTATATATTTATTTATATATATATATATATATACATATATATATATATACAATATTATATATATATATATATATATATATATATATATATAATATTCCCCAGAGGAAACCTACGCGAAACGCGCATCGGGACTTTGTTCACACACGGGAGCCATTACAGGTATATGAGATTGGGTATGACTGTTCATGGTTTCTATGGGTTAATAGTTTAAAATATGTGTTTGGGGATTTGCATTTTGTGTCACTTGATTTAGATTACCCTATTACAATTACCCCATACTATTGAATTTGGTTTGATAAGTGGATATCATGAACAGTCTCAATATAATATTACGTTTTGTTTCACTTGAATGAAATCTACACCCATCCATATCTGTTTTATTGGCTTCTGTGTAACCCTGCGCAGTTACTAATTGGTGTGCTTTTAAATATTTACACTTTTTATTTACTATTTAATAAAAGTAATTCTTTTTAGTCAGTAGATGTTTTGTGTAGTGATTTCTGATTGTTATACTGACCTAAATATTGAGAAATTGTGGTATTGTCTAAACACAAGTCTACAACCTGCTCATTAGGAAATCAGTTGCATGGAGAGATTCCACAAGAAGGATGTAAAGTACAGACTACTAAACCATGAGAGCGAAATCAGTGATGAGGGAGATGAGCCATAGCATTGTTTTATATTAGCAAGAATAGTGGGAGATTTCTGCTCTGAGGTCAGTAGTATTGTAAATGTAGACTATAACGAAGTTGTTACACAGGCTGTGTACGTGTGATGTGTCAGGTGTTCATACATTTTTATACTATATACATATTGGAATATAGTAAAGAAATATATCAAAATGTTATTATCATCCTCTGGAGTCAGAACTGTTGCTCAATAGTATACGGACTAGAATGTCATAAACAATTCACATTGGGGCCATCAGTTTGACTATTGTGACACGGCTCAAAAACAAAATCTGTTCATTTCCATTCTTGAGAATGAAGATTAACAACCGTACCGATCAAGCAGGTATAAAGCCTCATCATGCTGTATGTCAGATGGATGGGAGAAGTCTGCACCAGAAATTTACATTCCAGACGGATGAAATTTAAGCATGGCTGAACGAGCCAGTGAAACATGTCATTAATCTAAAAGTAAAATAAAGCACAAAACAAAAAGTTTGAAATTGTTATCACTAAGGAGCATAAATAGTCTAAAATAAACCAACAAAACTTTACGATATATCATAAAACCGGGAACAGACTCCTTTGTATCTGTCAGATTTAGAAGGTGATTACAAGACTGCACAAGAATAACACCACATACCGAATTCTTATTTTCTACAGTGGAGTATAAGTCATAAAAACAAGTTTTACAGATTCTGCACATTATCCGTAGCAATCAGGATGGCAATTTAAAATTCGTCTCAATCATACAGACACATAAATATATAGAGGACAAATAATCTAAGACGCTTAAGACCTTTGTACAACAGTTGATATGTGTAAACATAGATTAACCATAAAATTTAACCTATTAAAAGATAATTGATTATCTTGGGACGTGGGCCCTTGTCAAGGGATGGAATGTATTAGGCGGCCAATGACCAGTCAGTTCTTGGTAATGATGTGTTGGAAGCAGGAAAGATGGGTAAGTGGAAGGATCTGAGTGACTTTAACAAAGTTTAAAATGTGATAGCTGGACACCTGGGCCTGAGCATCTCCAAAATGGCAGGTCATTTAAAGGGGTTTTGCTACAAAGTAAAATTGACGTGGGAAGTTTGAAAATTAAATAACAAACATTTTCACCATTCATCGTTATTACAAATTCTGCACTGTTTTTGTTTTAGCTGCTTCTTTAGTGATCCATTGTTTGCAGCTCATCTCCAGGGGATACGACCAAGGCCGTGAGCTCCTCAGTCCTGGTCGCACATGCTCAGACATCACCTCTCTTCTCAGGTAGATACTGAGTGTTCAAACCCCGGTTGCTGTTATTCTACTCCTGTCCTTTGGACTCGTTAGTAATAAGTCAAACAGTGCAAATAAAAAAAGAAACCTCAATGAGGTCTGTGCATTGATAAAGAGGGAAAATTCACAGGTTAAGTTCCTGCAGGGATTTGAACTAAGGACCCTTGTGCTGTAAAGCAAAAATGTTATCTCTGAGCTACAGTGTAGCTACTTACAATTCTGTACATAAACAGACCTTTCTTTCACTAGAGAGAGTAAAGGCCTGGTGATGTCATCCTGCTGAGTCACATGATATACAATTCAAGCAAATCACACAGAGCTGAAGAGCTGGATGTAGGAGGTATGAAATAAGATCGTGGCAAAACCCCTTTAAGGTATTCCTGGTATGTGGTGATTAACACCAACCAAAAGAGGACTTCCAATGAACTACTGACAAAATCATGAGCACACAAGGCACAGTGATACACAAAGGGAAAAGGAGCGAAGGTTACCTTGTTTAGACCAATCCCACATAAGAGCTACTGTAGTGCCGAGAAGTTCCTGGTTGCTACAAAAAAAAGTGCCACAACACACAATGCATTAGAGCTTGCTGCTGCCATGGTTCGTGTTACAGCTGTTACCTGCAGATGTGGACATGCTTGTGTTCCTTCTCAATGCTCCCAAAAACCTGCTTTCCCCGTCCCTAGGCTCCCTGTTGTAGTGTCTTCCCTAGGGCATATGCACGCACCCCATCCTTTTTTGAGGGGCCAATGCGCAGCAACCAGCTTTCCTAGAGCCAATATTCTAAGACCTAATGCAATATTCGTGTTAAACCCCACTCGTCAGTGCCAGATTGTTGGTGCTTCACAGTACAGAAACCCACTGTTAGGCAATTACGGTTTGCAATACTGCTGTTTCACCATTGGCTTTTCTTACTTGTTTACGACTGATCTCCATCTTTCCTGTTCTCCGGCTTGTTACCCATTTATGCCTGTAAGCTTGACTGCACTGTCTTTCCATTTTTTCTCCCCTATTACTCTGCCTGAATCATCTATCCCATGATCGCACGTCAGCCACCACCATAAGTGACCACGTCGAGAGAAGCGAACTGGGAGTTCCCCGCAATGGAGTCGAAGCACTGTTACGGGGGTTGAAAGTGAGGACCAAGGGCTCCTAAGACTCCACTCCTCGGCATGGGCTTACAACAAACTCTTGGATGACAGTGAGGACTCTCTCCTGCTCATGACAGCTACGTATGGGCCCTTGTAGCTGCAGACTGGTCACAGCCAAAGCTGACTCATGTCCAACGCCAAAAGTGGCTACAGAAGGCATGTGAGCATCAGAACTAGACAGTTAAGCAATGGAAGAAGGTGGCCTGGCCTGATGGATCATGTATTGCTTTACACAATGTGGAAAATAAGGTTCATGTTCGTCACTTACCTGGAGAAGAGATAGCTCTAGGATGAACTAAGGGACGAAGGCAAGTTGGTGAAAGGCAGTCTGATGCTCTTGGCCAGTGTTTCTAAACTCCAGTCCTCAAGACCCACCAACAGGTCATGTTTTCTGGATTTCCTCAGTATTGCACAAGTGATATAATTATGGTCAGTGCATTCTGCACAGGTGGTATAAATATTGTCAGTGCATTCTATGGGAGATCCTGAAAACTTGACCTGTTGGTGGGTCCTGAGGACTGGAGTTTAGAAACACTGCTCTAGGCCATGTTTTACTGGAAAATTTTGGGTTATCATGTTAAAACAAGTCCGGCCTAAGGAGGAATTAGAGATTGTGCTGCTAAAGTCTTCGTACCACTTATCATGTGACACCTTGAGGTTTTGAGGAGTCCATGCTTTGACATGTGCAGAGCAGTTTTAATGTTATAGTCTGTCAGTGTATACAAACAGGTGCATGGGCTGGTGGCCAGCCAGACATGAGTTGGAGTTCAGAATCCGAGGGAACACCAGGGGAAATTATTCTGATGATTCTGCCAACCTGCATGTATAAAGGCCACGTGCATAGCCACGTAATGCATAGTAAACTTTGTTGTCACCATAGCACACACAGGATATATAATCAAAAGGGTCTAATAGGTTTCTGGCGAATAAACTAATTCTGCTGGACCTTTCAGTCTCGTTATTGAATCAGGGCCCATAATAATGTAGTTTGCCAGGCTGACCATTGATAACGCAAACCAGCCACCATGTTTTGGCCGGGGTATTCAGACAGAACTGTATCTTTGCCCTAAGTGAAGAAAAAAAAAAACTATCTACATTCACTCATATAGTATAAATGTATACTTTTTTTTGCATTCATACAGTCTATTGAATTTTTAGGAAGCAAAAACATGGAGTGTGCAGAAAGTTACCATAAAATATACCAACCTTGTGCGATCCTGGCAAGCGAGAGAATAAAAAGGTAAAATATGCATAAGTACTGATCTGGCATGAACATAAATTATGGATAAAAAAAGACATGACTGATACAGGATTTCAGAATATCAAGCATCCTGACAAAGACATTAAGGGCATCCAACCAGTCCCACTTAAATTTATATTATTATTGTTCTTCGATAAGTAGAGATATGGCAAGATGCTCCATGATATCTCAATTGGGGAAGTTTTAAAAAGTTAAAAAAAAAAAAAATCCATATGAAAGCATGAGAATACAGTAAGTGGGGAGAGCAGAGCACAGAGGAGGAAGAAGTTAACCCTTTGCCTCCTACATTTTTGTGTATCTTTGGGGACAGAGTAGGTAGCAGCCTCAAGTGTCAGTGCAGAGTAAGAGCAGCGCTGATTGCTAGAGCAAGAGTCAACAGGGGCTGCTTCACCAATCAGAATGCTGCTCACAGTCCAACACACTCTGTATCTGGGGCTCTATATTTCCCTCCCATTGTATACCACTCAGCCCTCGTCAGAGAAGAAGAGAAGCTTCTGCCGAATGCCAACTGAACCAGACTACGGTAGACATCTAAGAAGGGGACAAGGGTGCTAGGCGCTGTGTGTGCATGTGAGTAGGGTATGTACTGTATATGTGAGATGTGTATATACTGTACAGCCATGTGTTTAGCCATGTCACGTCTTCCCTGTACTTACGCGACGGGGAAAAGGAAAGTGAATGGGGCCGGCCCGCAGCATTTTAGAAGTATGGACTGGCCAGCGCGTACTTCTAAAACACCCGTCATATAGCAGAGCGCACAGTACGCCCCGCTATATGCTGTTTGAACATATCGTAAGGGCACATTCATGCAGAAGATCTGAATGCTGATTCTGGGGAGGATTCAGTGCTGGATCTGCCTCAGAACCGGCGTCCAATCCGACAAGAAACTGTTTTACATTATACCCTATGTAAAATCAATGTCGTTGTTTAGATGACACTGATTTTACTCGAGTATTTTCAGCGTGTACTGTCAGCACCTACAAAGAATTCTTCAAGGTGTTTTACACACTAACAGCACTAATGGATAGGAGGGAGAAATCTTCCTCGGGCAGTCTGCATCATTTACTCGTTGGAATTCTGCATTTGCAAGGCCCGATTTTCAACAAGCAAATACATGCCAGGCAAAAAAACAATCAGTAAAACTCACCCTAATGTTTAGTGTGTCTGTTTTTAAAATATATGTAGTCACACACAACCCCGGGGGGTACCTGTCTAATGTAGTCCCGGGGTGCAGTGTGTAATGTAATAATTTTGGGGCATGGGAATAAATCTCGTAGTACAGTTGAATGTAATCCTGGGGAGGGTGAATAATGCAGTAATCTGGGGTACAGTGTGTAAACAAATCTCGGGGGACAATGGGTAAGTAGTAATCTCGGGGTACAGTGGTAATGTAATAGATGTATGGGTTAATGAAAAATCCGGGGGTAGAGGAGAAATGTAACTTCGTGTATTGGTAATCAAAACTGTGGATCGTTTTTGTAATTCTGGGATATGGGAATGTAATCTCTGAATACAAGAGAAAAAAAACACTGAAGTTGTGTTAAGTAATTCGGGGGTAGGTGTGAAAAAAAAAAACTCGGGGGTTAAGATAATCTCGGGGTAAGGTAATGTATCTCGGAGTACAATGGTAATTAATCTCTGTGTACGGTGTTTAATGTAAAAATCTCTGGGTACATTTAATTTAATCTCTGGGGGTACAATGATAATGTAGCTTGGGTACTGGTAATTCGGAGTACAATATAATGAATCTCCGGGGTACTGTGGAATGAATTCATTTCCAATTTCAGTGTTAAAAATACTTTTTGGGATTAAAAAATATATTATTTCTTGAGTAAAATGTGCAATTTTTTTGAAAATGAGTTAGTAAGTAATTCTGTGGCTACCAGTGTAATATAATTGATTCGGGGGTGCAGTGAGTAGTTTTTTGGGTGTAGGTATGCAATAAAATCATTTTGGGGTACAGATGGCATAATGTTTTCCTAGGGGAACATAAGAGGTGTTCTTTTATTTTCCTCATTTTTTTGTTTATACAAATTTAAGGAGTAGTAAAAGGGGGATAGGGTTAAGAAAAATTTTTGCTGATTTCTATTTTTTTATTTCCTTTAGGGGGGTAAGTTGTAGGGACCGTTTTGGGTTTCATTGTCGGGGCCCCGTTTTTTTTTTGCCCCGTTGGCCCTAAAATCAGAAATTAGAGACCCCTCATAACCCTTACAGATTGCACCAAAGTGTTTGCCACAAGGACTCCGCCCGGAAACCCGCGGGGAGCTCACAAAGCTCCCCAACCTCCTAGTGGGGTTTGAGAGGGCCGCTTTCACTGAGGGAGAGGGGGGAGAGAAGGAAGGGGGGAATGAAAGGGAAGGTAGTGAAGGAGGGGGGGGTAGGGAAAATTGGGATGAAGGGAAAATTGGTCTCCCCAACTTTTTGAACCAAAGTTACGCCCCTGGACATATTCAAAAATTAGGAACACAGTTTCATTTTTCAAAGGGTCACTGGCAAATTAGGTGGGATATAATTTATTTCTATAGTAACTGCCCCATTTTTCCCTTGTTCTAGTTTTGATAAGTTTCCTTGTGTTTTCTCTGTTAAACATAAGTATAAAACTACCTGTGAGTAAAAGCATACCAAAATGACGACAAATTTTACAACTGAATACACCATGCATACTTTATGCATTGGATTTTCATATGCCACAATGATAGTTGTGTGCCAGCCACAAGTATCATCCAGAGTGCCAGCTGCACATGCCCCATTTCTCCCAAAATGCCGGGCACATATACCCCATCCTTCCAGAATGCCAGTGACAAATGACCCAAGCTTCTCAGAATGCCAGCCACAGATGTCCCCATCATCTCCAAATACCAGCCACATATGTGCCTATCCTCCCAGAATGGCAAAGACAGATGACCCAAGCCTCCCAGTATGTTTATTATGAATTCCACAATTATCACCCAGCTTGCCAGATACTGATGCTCACAGGCTCTGAAAATACCCACCAAAGATGACTCCCAGAGTGTTTGCGTGAAAAAATAGAAAAAGATGCTTCCTGTAGTGCAATGCCCCTTTAGTGTTTACTACAGATGGTTAAAGGGGTTTTGCCATGAAGTAAAATTGACGTGGGAAGTTTGTAAATTAAAAACATTTTCACCTTTCACTATTAGAAATTCTGCACCGTTTTTGTCGTCCTAGCTGCTCCTTTAGTGATCGATTGTTTACAGCTCGTCTCCAGTGGATACGAACAGGGCTGAGAGTTTCTCAGTCCTGGTCGCACATGCTCAGACATCACCTCTCCTCTCAGGCAACTACTGAGTGTTCAAACCCCAGGTGCTGTCATTCTACTCCCGTCCTCTGTACTCCTTAGTAATTAGTCAAACAGTGCAAATAAATTAAAAGAAGAAACCTCAAACAGGTTTGTGCTTTGATAAAAAATAAAATCCATAGGTTTGGTTCCTGTAGGGATATGAACCGAAGACCCTTGTGCCTGCAGGCAAAAGCTTTACCTCTGAGCTACAATGTAGCTACTTACAGTTCTACACATAGGCCTTTCTTTGACTAAAGTGAAGAAAGGCCTGGTGATGTCATCCTGCTGGGTCACATGATATGCAATTCAAACAAATCACACACGCCCCCTTCTGAGCACACAGAGCTGAAGAGCTGGATGCAGGAGGGATGAAATGAGATTGTGGCAAAACCCCTTTAACTCAGTTCCAGTACAAGTAAGAGATGTCTCCCAAACTGAAGTTGTCTTTTGCATCTTGGGTCTAGTAAGGCTTCTCTCATCAGCTAATTTGGGGACCTTGGGCGACATGTATGTATTTTGGAGCCCAGACGACAATTTTTATTGCGCACCAATATTAGTGTAGAATGTGCCTGAATTTATAAACCTGTTATACTGCGGGTCATAGATTAGGTGCCTTCTAGCTCCAAAACGACAACTCGGGCACAGTTAAACCACTATTAACTTGGTCTGACTGTTCCAGCAATAATGAGCCCAGTTTTGTTGTCCTCCCATCATAAATGTGTAGAATCATATGGTTGTGGTGCAACATGCCTCCAGAACACCCCCCGATCTCAGGTGCATTGCAAAGTGCTGTGGGTGCCCGATTAATGCACCTAATTTTGGAGTGTGCCAGATTATATATCTAGAGAACAGGGCTGTGCCACTTTTTGGGTTGAAAAGGACCCCAGAATACTGGCGCAGCCCCGTACATACATGCCGTCCCTTTTGTCCTATCATGAACAGATGCCCTAGGTGACTTTGGCACTGATGGTATTTACTGTATATCACAGGAATCAGTGAAGCGGGCCCGGTACCTCACGTCGTCTCTATTACAGTATATTCTCTTTGATGTAGAAATTGAGTGCTAAAATCTATACTTGAATAGTATATTAACATCAACAGCTATTTCAACAGAAAATGTCGCCTACATAAAACTCGACATATTTTAGTCAGTGCGTGTTTAATTGACTTGGAGTCATTCACTTTCTTACCAATTCCTTGTGTTCACTAAGGAGATTTTCTGGCAGAGTGTTCATGTAGGAATCTTTCAAAGGACTCCATCCAAGCTGGTGGGGTTCCATATAAATCATCCCACACCTAGATGGGTTAAAAGAGAGAAACACTTAAGCAAAGGTATGAGACAAACTGTGCAAATAAGGCAGTAACTACACCACCTTGACCATCTGAAGCAAAATCCAATTACCTGCTCACAGTAGCTGGGGAAGCTTGCTCCAGATCAGCGGGCTCAAACATTAAGCTCATCTTTGAATTCATCTGAATGATTTCACCACTCATCAAGCAGAGCTAAAGCGAATGGAATGATGCCAATTATCATATATTGACCATTCTTCACAGACATCAAAACACCTGCTTATAATTCCCTACCTTGCGCCTTCAAAAGTTCTCAATCATAATAAAAGCCTTCACTTAACACATACGGCAGTGAGTCCTAACCTTATTACCACAAGCATAACCTGAAAAATGTTTCCACTCCTGGGAAACCTCTAAAGCTATTCCTTACTCAAAGAACATTGGTGTAGAGGCTGATAACCCACTATGGTATGTTTACTGCTTTGCAAAGCAATCTTAAAGCGGTTTTCTCACCACAATGATTAGCTTTTAAAATGTAGGGACAGGTAAGTGAAGACTATTACCCAATAAATTGCTGTTTTGATATTGCTTTGTGCAGGAGATAAAAAAAAGATTTTATCTTCTGCTAGTGTACGCAAGTTTCTCTTGGTAACTAACCACCTCTCCCTGCTCTGTTATCTGATTACTCCAAGTCGCTGTCAGGTCATGGTGAGTCAGACCTTGCTGGGTCTTGTCTCTAGCACAGAAGTTTGTTTATTTAAATTAATGACCAGCTTTGTGCACTACAGATTAAACACCTCCTGCACTCAAGTCACTATAACAGGAATAGCAGAGATGATATGCCAATCACTGCAACACCCACAACCTGACCAGTAAATGTGAGTCTGAAGCTGGCTGCGGCTGTGAAACAGAATTGTAAGACAACCCCATTAGGCAGGCTAAAATTTGGTTTCCTTATTGTAAAAGTAAAGGGTTTCATGGCTGCTGTGATCTCTGGAACTCATAATCTGGGTTTAAGGAACCCAAGGATTCCTGGGAATCCTGGTTGCGAAACACTGGCTTATGGTAGTATGTAGTAGAACTGAATGTGCAAAGAAAATTAAAGGAATTTTTCCAACTCGTAAAATCTTCTCTATGGCCAGATACTTTGCTATAAGCTGGCTCCAGAGAAGAGGGGGATAGCCGCACTTACACAGTCCTCCTTGTTAATTTTTATTGGCGTTCTGAATACAGCTGAGCGAGTGTGCTCAGGTATATTCATACTTCCCATGAACATAAATGGTGGAGAGCTGCATAAGCATAGCCACCCCCTTGTTCTCTGAGGCTGGCTTGTAGCTTGCTATAAGCTTGCCCCAGCAAGGGTTTTACAAGACAGCAGAACCCCTTTTATTAACTGTAGATAAAGGTTTCCAATGTCGATTACCTGTCAGATGTTTGCTCCTTCTAAACAGTCATTAAGGATCAATCATTAAGACAGGGAGTGACAGCCATTATGATAATTTCAGCCAAGTACAAGGTCACATCATAGAGGAAGTTAGCATAAAGATGTCGTTACCTTCTTATTGTCATCAAGGACGGTGTTCATATTCTCTATCCATACAGCATCCACTGGGCCATCAAATATAATCCATTTCCTATCATCCGTAGTAGAAGAAGCTTGGTCTCTGAAAGTTGTGGCCAATACTCCATCTGTCCACTCATGACTCACTGGGTCAAAGCATCCATATAACTGACCCATAGTAATGGCTTTTGGATTGATCACTCTGAACTCCACAGCAAACTCATCCATTGATTTAGCTGATATGCAATATATAATGAGACTCAAAATTGAACATTTTCCAGGAGTAAATGCTTCATCATTTTTATATGATCCTTCATTACTATTTAAAAATCAATGCTAAGATTACTTAATAGTTTTCCTTATCCAGCTGACTGCAGTTAACCCTTCAGAGAGGTGACTAATGGGAGTATCTAAATGCTAGTGTTCTTAATATATAGTCTGTCTAATTTCATTAAACCTACCAAGGCATTCCCTGACACAGGTGCAGAGTATGCAATCATCTGAATCTCTATCTAATTCCCTTGTCTTGGTCGTTCATGTAAAGTCAATTTAAAGGGGTTTTTCAATCTCATTTATGGCATATTGATAGGTGGCACTTTCACCTACATCTTGAACCTCGAAAATCTCTGTTCACAATGGAAAGGAGGTCACTCATGTGCAGCACTCTCTGTTCATTT
This sequence comes from Phyllomedusa bahiana, assembly GCA_025379985.1. Taxonomy (NCBI): domain Eukaryota; kingdom Metazoa; phylum Chordata; class Amphibia; order Anura; family Hylidae; genus Phyllomedusa; species Phyllomedusa bahiana. The sequence goes on from JAODAL010018516.1 coordinate 27,983, forward strand.
CAAAGGGAGTTCCGAGTTCAGCCGAACACAATGCTCGGCTGTACTCAGAACTGTTATAGAACCGAATAGAGAATGCTGAGTATGTGCAATCTTGTCTCAGTTCTGAACCCGGGACATGGGAGTCAGGAACCTGCACTGATCTGACATTTATGGCATATCCTTTCAATATGCCATAAATTTCTGAGATGGGAACACCCCTTTAACCCAAAGCAGTTAACCTTAGCACACTTTGGGGTATTGGAAGAATTCTAATTACCCGGTCGAAATCCATGGTAAATTTTGGATTTCTTGCACATAATTAAGGCAGCCATACACCTAAAGTAATTGTCAACTCGGATGACAGCTATTACTCCCGACTACTCCCAAAAAACACAAGCACCCTCGGCTCAGCTGAGAAGGAATGCGTTCTTAATAAGGAGAGTAAGTGTAAGCCACTGCCACATAATCTCCAAAAGATTGGGAATAGTAAATATAATAAGCCACTGCCAGACACCTTGGGGAACATGTATGATTTTTGCCGCCATTTTTTTTTGCGTGCATTAGTAGTGTAGGATGCGCCTGAATCTATGAACCTGTTCTACTGCATGTAATAGATTTAGCGCTTTCTAGCTACTAAGCGACAATTTTGGCTCAAGTAAACCACTTTTAAAGGGCTCTACCTGTTCCAGCAGTAATGCGCCTGGATTTGCAGATAAACAGTCATAAATGTGTAGAATCATACAGTTGTAGTGTGATACGCCTCCCACACGCCCCTCAAGTGCGCTTTGTAATGCGCCTAATTTTGGAGTGCACCTCATTAAAATATAGTGAACAGGATGATACATGTTTGCCCTTATCTCCTTTGAGAATAAAGGATCAGTCAGTCCAACATGACTGATCCTCTATATGGATAATATTTGCTTTCAGGAGAGAGTCAGGATACCCTATACACATTAGATGGTTGGCTGGTGCCACTAGAATTAGGGAGTTCAGTCAATGTTCATCTAATGTGAAAGAGCTTCTTTACTTCCTAACTGACCTCTCTTACCTACTGAATAAGAACTGAATGTATTTTTTCTGTTGACTTAGATCTTGCATAAAAATAGACTCTCTGTTGGTACCCCTATGCATTTTCACGATGACTCAAGACTCAAACCAAATGGCTTTTTGGCTTAAAGGAGTTTTGCCATGAAGTATAATTGACGTGGAAAGCTTGCAAATTAAATAACAAACATTTTCACCATTCATCATTATTAAAAGTTCTGCATTGTTTTTGTTTTAGCTGCTCCTTTAATGATCCATTGTTTACAGCTCGTCTCAGGGATACACAGGTGAGAGCCCACATCTCAGACAATCAGACATCACTTCTCCTCTCAGGTAGCTACTGAGTGTTCAAACCCCAGGTGCTGTTATTCTACTCCCGTCCTCTGTTCTCCTCAGTAATTAGTCAAACAGTGCAAATAAATAAAAAAGAAACCTCAATGAGGTCTGTGCATTGATAAAGAGAAGAAAAAAAACAACACAGGTTTGGTTCCTGCAGGGATTTGAACCTAGGACCCTTGTGCCTGGAGGCAAAAACTTTACCTCTCAGATATTCATAATGCTCTACATAAAAAGACTTTTCGTTGACTAGAGAGAGGAAAGGCCTGGTGAGTCACATGATATGCACTTCAAACAAATCACACATGCCCCCTTCTGAGCACACAGAGCTGAAGAGCTGGATGCAGGAGGTATGAAATGAGATTGTGGCAAAACTCCTTTAAGCTCCCCCATATGCTAACATGTTGGGAAAGATGCCTTTATTAGTTTATATATTCTTCTAAGATCAATGAAAATGAAATAACTAATCTTGAAAGTCTCCCAAATCTCTATGACTGGTTGGTTGGTCCCAGCTTTTTTTCCTTTTTTTGTCAGCCTTACCTGTATATAAATCAGCAAGTGCACCAGCCAGGACTTTGTATGCACAAGTCTTCCCCCCCATAGGATCTCCAACAATCATGAAGCCGTGACGCACCAGCATCATTTCATAGATCTGCAGTTTCGAAAGATTTAAATATATGAAAATTGCTTTGGAATATCGGGCAAGAAAACAAATTTGCAGTTCATATGAGATCTTTAATTTAATTTCCTTGGGAAACATTTTGCTGTTTCCCTGTGAGAACGTAGATTTTACATTCTCATTAACACTAATATACACCTCGCAGGAAGCGATCTGAAAGCTGCTGCTGAGATAATAGTAAATGGCTGAAAAGGGAATCTGATTTGTGGGATGCACCTGCATCGTTTATGTTCAATGAGACAATACGCCAGCTAAATAAGAGCGGGCCGATATCATTTACACCATCAGCCAAAATGCATTTGGAAACGGTAAATGTGTCAATTAGATCGTTACACAAAAGGCGATCATGAGTTCTATTTGTAAACCAAAGCAATAAAAAAGGGAAAACATAGTTAACATTCCAGTATCTGGAAGAAAGCGATGCAATTTCTCATATGATTATTAACGATGGAAAGACCAGAGTTACTTGCAGATAATTCATCAGAGGAAAATTGTACTTTTGGGCTCAAATTCCATGTAATAAGCCACAATATTTTTGGCCAGCACAGATTCAGTTACGGGATACTCTTTTTTCTGTCATTACGGGTTTGTCCACTTTTGGAAACATTTCTTCAAAAATGGTAAAGCATGGTGATTCGGTGGTAAGCAGTCAGGATACTCTTTTAGCTGTCATCTATTATGGATTATATTACTCAGCTATACAGAGAACATCACGAAACCTTAAGGAGTTGTTTACTTTTGGGAACATTTTTCAAAAATGGTGAATCATTGTGGCTCGGTGGTTAGAATTGTAGCCTTGCAGCACCAAGGTCTTGAATTCAACTATGACCAAGGACAACATCTGCATCAACTCAACTGTATATTTTCTTTCTGTTTGAATGAGTTTCCTCTGGGTATCCAGATTTCCCCAATACTCCAACAACATACTGAATCCAGAATATAGATTGTGAGCCCCAATTGGGACAGGGACTGATGCTGTACATGACAGTAAGGGTGTCATGATCCGCCTGGCATTTGACCCTGGGGCTGCTCTGTTGAGGCTATGCCTTCCAGCACGGCAATAGTTAATTGCTGCCTTTGTGCCCTTTCCAGGTGCAGTCTGCAATCAGGCCTAGCTATTTAGCCCAGCCTCTGGCTCTAGGCTGGGCCTGAGATTTTCCTGACATCCTGGTTTCCTGGACAAGTCATTTCTGCTTTTGCTCCTCTGAGTTTTTCCTGGACATTCCTCTGGACAGTCTGTGTCCTGCTTGGTAAAGGTTTGGATATATTTGTTTCTGCTTTGTTCCTGGACTCTGTGTTTTCTTTTTTCCACGCTCCCAAGGATCCACCTTTTGTTATTATTTTTATGTTGTACGTTTTTTGTTTTCTTTAATAAAATCCTTTTTGGCATCAATACAACAACGTGACAAAGGGTATGTACACACGGGCAAATTTTGGCGCACCAAAATTACGGTAATCCATAGTTCTCACCGAGAACTATGGATTACGCCTCCTCTCCCTGGGCGTACAATACAATCATATTGTACGCCCGGGGAGATAAGTGACATGTCACTTATTCGTGACGCGTAAGTAATGACAGCCTATGGGGCTGGTGAAACTGCTGCCCCCCCTCCCCCCCACCGCATTGTGTGAGCAAGCGCCGAACAGTGCAACTACCAAACACCCGGCGTAAATGCGGGGCGTACTGTAGGCCCCGCAATTACGCCGTGTGAACATAGCCTAATTTCTGTATAGCGCTATACAATAAAATAACTGAATAAACTCAACCATACAGCAAACAGGAACACCATGGAGTTATTTTAAGTAACATGCCAGGATCCCATGTTTAGCAATGGTGGCCGTTCACTTTTGCATTGAATCAAATTTACACATTTTGTGCAAAAATGTACAGAGTATTCTCTCTTCCATATGTATATAAGCTAACATTAGTCATTGGCATATATTTCCTGCATATATTTTTTCTGTTTCTCTGTCGTTATATAGGATTAAATCTGATTCAATGCCCTATCTCTTGCATGTTCCTGGTCAGGGTGTATCTATCACTAGAGTTCTTTGCTGTTAAATTCAATGCTAGTAGCTAGAAGTATTATGCGGTGAATAAGGGCTATTTTAGGGCCCGAAACGCGTAAGCCTATGTCTCACTTTGGATTGCACATCTATGAATTTTTTTAACAAAATACAAATAAAGGTCTATCTTTTATTACCACGGTGGTGATGGATATTTCCCTGCTTTCTGGATATCCATGGAAGTTAGCTGATTTTGGGTGAAACTAGATGAATGTACTAATTAAAAATAGTGCTCACTAAGGCTCCCTCAATCTTGTATTCTGATTTATGCCTTGTGAATAGTGTTGACCGAACTGTTCGAGAAAAGTTAAGTTCGAGTTAAACTATTTTTTAGAACTTAAACCGAACATTTTACTATTCGTTCGAGTAAATGCGTTCTTCATCGCGTTCAACACTTTATTTTAATAGTTTTAGTGCATTAAACATGTAATGTTATGTCTGAAAGACCGTCCCCCTTTAAAAAATCTTGATCACGGCGTATATTGCTGAGTAAACCACAAATCGCGGCACATAGCTTATCATGGAAGGTGTATTGTAATGTGCCTAATGAAGCGCATTGGACGAACTGAGCACATAGCATATAATTACATATCATGTATATGTGTTAGGCACATTTCATATACTTGTAATGATTTGTAATGAGCCTTCGTGCGCGATGTACCTCGATAGGCGCATTACATACTCTACCAATGCAATGCTATGTGCCGCGATTAGCATAAATCGCGGCACATAGCATATCATTGGAAGCGTATGTAAGGAGGCGCATAACTTATTACAAGTATATGAGATGCGCCTAACACATGTAATGATATGCTATGCGCCTCCGTGCACAATGCGCCTCGTTAGGCACATTACATAAGCTACCATGATAAGCTATGTGCCACGATTTGCACTAATCGCGGCACATAGCATATCATTGGTAGAGTATGTAATGCGCCTATCAAAGTGCATTGCGCACGGAAATGCATAACATTACAAGTTTATATACATTACAAGTTTATATGTGATAGGCGCATTACATAATCTTGTAATGATATGTTATGCGCATTCGTGCGCAATGTACCTCGACAGGCGAATTACATACACTTCCAATGATATGCTGTGTTATGGAGGCGCACAGCGTATTCTTTTTAGGTGCATTTCACTGTGGTGTCGTGCCTGGCGTATAATGCGTCTAGTGTTGGTGTACTGTTAAGGATGGTAATTACAGCTTCTCCTCACCTGTATAGGTATAAAAATTAAGACGAACATCTTCTACCATTGACTTTAATGGGGTTCGAAGTTTGACTTGAACTTCGAACCGAACTTCTCTAAGTTCGAGGTTCGACTCACACTTTGTAGGGCTCGCTCATCTCTGTTTGTGAACTTTCTGGTTGCATGTAATGTAGATGCGCTTGATTTCAAGTCTTTATGGAGATCAGCTTATCACAGTGGATCTGATTTCAGGAATATCCAATGATCAGCTGTTATAGCTGCACATTGCCACAATGTTTGGCTAATAAGGGGGTCATGAAGCACAGAATACATAAATCAGTGTGAACGTTAACAAGTAGGGCTGTGGCAATTTTTGGGAATTGAACTATTGCTGATCAAACATTGATGAGCTAACCAAACAAAACAAAAAAAAAAAAAAGTGGAAAATCTTTTTTAAACACACCTCCACTGATCCGCTTACAATGCCTTAAAATATGCACCCATGCAGTGTATGAATTCAAGTTTGTAGTAATATTTAAAAAAAAAATTATGATCTATGCTGTTTTATAGCTTTAATTACTTGCAGGCTGCTAGCGCCATTCATTTTAATATGGAGTAGAAAAGTAGAACTGTTTACTGCAGCCATTTACTTTCTCCCTGCTGAGAGGAGAGAGAAAGGGAGGAAGAGGAATGGGTGGATAGACAGAGACTCAGATATAGATAGTAAGAAAATTATTTGAATATATTACAGGTTATTATAAATTGTCTATAAAGAGAACTAGCTAGTTAATAAAGTCTTGTGATTACAGCAGCTTGGGGATTGATTCGAGCTGTACATAGGAGTTTACTGACAGAGAGGAAGTATGGCAAATTGAATGCAGGCAGTTACTGCCCGGGCTGCTGGTATTCTCCGTTTATAACATGACATGCAGTGATCAACCAAACAACCATAAGTGAATTTGGAAGAAGAGGTCTTGAGCACAATTGGCTGAGCACTGAAAGAAAGGCTTTACACAAAAGTTGGAGAATGCTGGACTTCGTGAACATCGGCCAACAATTTCACTCATGTACAGGTATGTGTTTTGGAATGAATTGATTCTACTTTATATGGAAGTTCATAAAAGAAGTTCATAGAATACCATTGAATTAACAATGGTCTCAGTTGTAAGGATTTATGATCTGTAACCCTCAGTATCTATTTGTGCAGTAATTCTGATGTTCTACATTTCCATAAAACCACCCAAGAGGACAAGAAAAATTATGGCTCTGTGGATGCTATGAATCACCTCATTTACCAGTGTGTTTACATATTATTCTGCTGGGTTATTACTTCTGACTCCTTTGCTTCTATCATTTATGAACAATTTAAAATACTATTTTGTGGCAAAGACCTATGTCCCTATCAGTTGTTTTACCAATGGATTTATTATATTTAAAGTTTTAGGCACTAACGGTATGAAAATGTAGTCTACAGGAAAAAGCATATTGTCATGGTTCATGCCGTGGTCCCGTGGACTGCGGAGGTGCCCGTGTCTCTGCTATGCCCCTGGCCCTGCACCTGTTTGCTGCTGTCTTGCTCCATGCTGCGGTCCTCTTGGGCATGGCTATGTCTCTGCTGTGTTCCATTTCCCTGTATCTGCGGTCCTGTCTCCATGCAGACCAGTCCCTGCTGTGTCCCATGCTTCGGAGTACTCACCTAGCTGCGTTCCTGTCTGTGTCTGTACACACTCCCTAGGGAACATGCCTGCTCGCTGGTTTGGATTTAAAGGGACAGTGTACCAATTACCTGCCCAATGACCTATGGCCTTCGGGAATAAAAGGAACTTCCTGCCTCTGTTCCAGCCTCAGTTCATTAATGTTTATCTGAGCACCTGACCACTGCTGCTGGTTTCTGTTGTTCCTGTGTTAACCCCCGTATTACCTGCAGTTAACCCCTGTGTTACCTGGTTTTACTCCTGCTGTTCCTGCCGTTGTACCAGTTAACCCTTCTGTTCCTGCCGTTGCACCAGTCTATTTCTTGCTGTTATCCTGATATTGAACCAGTCCGTTACCTGCCTGGGACTCTGTTACCGACTATGGTTATGCACGTTTGTACCTGCCTGTCATCATATAGCTACACCTGCTTGGACCTGTCACCTCTGCCTATACCTCGTGTCCTTATCCTGCACTTCGGCTGTCACCGCGAGTAGCCTACCATCTACACTCACGGTGGCCCAGAGGATCCACATTACCCGGCGTTCAACGTGTCAGAACCTACTGTACCTGTTCAAACATAACGAATATGAATGTATAATTGTGCAGCAACAGGTGTAAGGCTATGTTCACATCATGTCCAAGCTTTCCATTAGATGGATAGGTCAGGTGTATTGTCTGACGTATACCCCTCTTGGAATGTCCCAATACATTGGGACACACACTGCCACTGACCACATAGTATAGATTTTTATGAGCAATAGCTCGGCATAGAAAAGTGTAGCCGATTATACTTTTTTATACAACAAAAAAAAGTAAATTAATGTGTACCAGCACATAAACTGGGAGGCTCCATAGATTGCAAATGGGGGGGTTTCAACAGGTTTTTTTAACCCTTTTAGGTCTATTTAAACAATGAAAAAGGGGGCCCTTTTGGTTTTTATCATCAATTTACCGGCCAATGTTCTGGGACCCAAACATTTTTAAAAGAGGTGTGTGAAATTATCCTTTAAATTAAAGGGCTTCTATCTTGGTTTTCTGAATAGGGTAAAAAGTATGTAAAAAACAACCCTTTTAAAACTAAACCCAAAGTACTTTTTTGAGACCCAGGCTGCCACCTCACATTTTTTTTTTTCTAATGCCGGTTTAAGTTTTGCCAAGAAAAAATGCATGCTTGACTAGTTCTCCATACAAACTCTGGTGAGCACTGGTGGGCATGAACAGTGGACTAGAAGCTCCCGTGCTAGTGATTGGCGAAGGTCCCAGTATTCTAACCTTGTGTGGTTAGGTAAAATGCCAGTCATGTATTTTTTAGTATAAATTTATATGCAAGAAGAAAAAAAAATGTAAATTTAAGCCAAAGCACAAAACAAAGCAAATACAAATTTAGCATCACCTGGATTATCTTTCCTATGAACCATGAACGGGTTTGCAGATTCATTTGGCAAAAATTTTCTCTTTTAAGGGCCCCGAATAAAAATTTTGTAATCTGGTTTTTTGGGAGAACCCCCCAGGGAAACAAATCAGAGATGATGCCCTGTAACAAGAACACAACATGAAAGTAAAGATCACTTGTTTCTATAGTCTACGGCCAAGGTCCCATGATGCAAAAAGCCACATCGGTCCCCAAACCCCTGCCGGGCCAAAGGCTGGGAAAAGATTTCTGGGACACACTGTTTTCTTCAGCCTCTCAAACGCTATCCCGCAACCCAGCCCTTTGGGCTGCATGCGGCTTCTGCACTGAGAGAACTGGCCTAGTACAAGTAGTCTCTGGACCATACCGAAAACTACACTTTCCATCAGATATGAAGCCCTGCAAAGGCTCTGCAATGAAGAACCAGCAAAGTCATGTCATCTGACAGGGGTTTCAGTTGGGGCAAATACCCAAAAAATTCAGTTTTTTATAGAAAATATTTTTCTCAGCAGTCATCAGGGGGCTCCCCCTGGAAAAACCCCCCAAATAAGGGCCCACATGTATGAAACCCGGTTTTTTGGGCAAAACTCACTTTTTCCCCAAAAAATTTCTATGGGCAAAAAAATGAGTTTTAGACCAAAACCGTTTTATAAAGTGGCCCCCCCATCCCTTTTCCTGCGTCTATTTAGTAAACCCCGATTAAAGCATATAGGTGGGGTACTGTAAAATGGGGATATTGTTTAAAATGGGGTGTAGTGTACATATAGTATATGAATATATGTCTACATTCATGGAAAAGGTACAAATTTCCCCGAGAAAAGTTTTTGAAAAAACATGGTAGAACATTTGTGTTTTTTAAAACCATCTAAGACCCCATTAAATTTTTAAAGTTTAGGAAAAAAAAAAAACCCTAGACATAAAAAGGGGGGTTTTTTTCCTTTTTCTAAAGACTATATTTTGAGGGAACATTTGGGCAGATGACAAACAAAGTTTAAAGATGTTCTAAAAATTTTTTTTATCTGAACACGGTAAAGATGTCCAAAAAAAAAAAGAAATTGTTTCAAAAAATTTAAAAATTAATCTTAAACCCTTTTTACAAAACCAAAAAAAAAAAAAGTAAAAATGAAGCAATTTATTGGTATATATCACAAAACTTTTTGGGATATAAAACTTTCTATACTGCACATCAGTATCTCTCCTAGCAAATCAATTACTGTACATTGGATACCCTGTTTTTCATAAAACAAATGCCTCCGTTTAGCTCCTTAATTGTGACTTTGGTGGCAGTTTTATGGGCACTATTTCCTGCACCTGGTAAGTTTTACTAGGGCATCTAACAGATGTTCTTATTTAAAGAGGTTTGTTGTTCAGACAAATTTTATAATTGTAGAAAACAAGGGTTGGAGAGATCAATTTCTTTAAAAGGCCCTTTTTCGCTCATGCGTTTTGTCCTACTGCATTGGCTGCCCATCCTTTTTTTTCTCTCAGCTCCCTAATGCGTGCATGCACTGGTCCTTCAGGATTTAAAGCGCCAGTGCACACCACTAATTTTTTAAGGGTCTTTGTATCAAAAAAGGCGGACTCCCATTTGCCCCCATCTGGTTGAAGGGTTTCTTTTGTTTTCATGTTTGCCTTGGATTTTAAAATAGAAAAAAAAACTTTGGAATTTTTAAAACCCCCCACCTGCTATTTTTTCTTCCTGATGGCAGTTGCTGTGGGAGACAACATTGACATAGGCCCGAAATGCCCCCAGCGAAGCCTAGTTCTTTGTATAGGGGTTAAAGGGTGAAAACCAGGGGGGATTCTTAGGCTTCATTGTTTGGCTAGTTTTACACCAAATCCAATGTGCAACCCAGAGGATCAACCATCTGCAACAGTCCCAGACAGACTACTATCAAATTATAAGGGGTATCCCTTTTCGATGAATTAAGGTGTTTTATTGAACTCTACTATCCATACAGCTGATATCAGTCTCACAAATGAACAGCAAGAGTATCGGTGTAGATTTCTACTCTGAACTTTGGGAGAGGACTAACTTTGAGTTCTGCTTGTCTACAAACCCTAAAAATAAAGGGAGTCATGATGTTTTCCTGCGTTTGGGGCATCTATGTGATTTCCAAGACTTGAGTTGGGGGCCATGGGAAACACTAACCGCAAGATTTCATATAAGTAACAAATTTTTTCAAACTGCCACCCTTTTTTTGAACGTTATTATAAGTTTGTGGAGCATTAAAAGGTTTTGTTTGAAGCATGAAAAGTGCTATGAGCTTGCTGCAACATAAACTGAATTTTTTGAGAGTATTGGTGTGCCCAAATATTTATCTATGAATATATTTTATTAGCTGTAGCAGATCACAGGACCCATACCACTGGATAACAGACTTCAAACTCCACTCCTGGACTCAAAATCCCACTTTACCACTGATTAGAAAGCAAAGAAACATAGATATGACATGCAACAATTGTTTTAACCCTAGATTATCTCCTATACACATTAAAACCTTGCACCAAAAAGGTGAAGACTCCACTTGAAAATCACCTAAATACACAGTAAATAGATCAGAGACACAGTAAATGAAGCACTCCAAGAACTGTATCTCACCAGCAGTACGAGAGCGACTAATCATATTAAAGTGATGCAGGAATAGGTATAAATTTTGTTGAAAAGTTCATGCTGGCCTCCGGCACTGTCTCGTTACCGAGTATCCCTGTCCCTGCATATGCTAACCGCTGAGAAAATTTGTCTTCCGTTTTTGACATTGCAGTTGTCGTAGATCACTAACTCTCATTTAGAAGATAATGTATGGATGTGTGAGTTACGGATTTCTCTTATGTGTTCTGACAGTATAATGGAATATTAGAGTCTTCTGCGAGACTCAATTTAGCAGAATATGTTATTACAATACAAGTGAGAAACATCTATCAATATAAGTGAGCTAGTCTTGTGTTTTACAGCAAATAAAAGAAAATTCAAATACCCCAGTTTCAAAAAACGGTGTGACTGAAATGCTTACATGTATCATGGAAACAGAAAAACTGTGCATGATAGTTTTTTTTTTTTTTTTTTTTTTACAAAAATACTATCACACATATGTTACTGTGGTTGAATTAGGAAGGAATTTATGAGTTGGAGAATAATTATCACAGTTGTCCAACAGTCAAGCTGTCCTTGTTGCTCATAGAAACTAATCAGAACGAATAGCAACCAATCAGATCTCAACTCTCATATTTAAAATTGTTCTGCACGAATGAAAGCTGAGCTGTGATTGGTTGCTATGGGCAACAAAGACGGTTTTACTCTTCGACAGTTTTGATAAATGTGGCTCATAGGATATACCTGCCACCATGTACATATAATGGGGACAGGGTATTAGAACATCTAACTGTGTTGATCCAGTTATAGAAGCCATGATGCCAGAGCTTGGCATGGGTCTACACTATCCACGGTTGAATGGCCCCTGCATGAATGTTTCCTGAAAAAATTTTCAAAAAGAGATACTTGGAATTGGAGAGCTATAAAGCAAACATTACACCGCATTCCAAATTATTATGCAAATTTGATGAAAGTGTCATAAAGATTAAGGCAGCGGTCCCCAACCTTTTTTCCCGGGGGCCCGGGTTTTGATGCACGACAATTTTTCCGCGCCCCCTTGGGGGGGGGGTTATAGAGGGCGTTTTGGGGATTTAGAATACACACACAAAAAAAAAAAAACAATAAGTTAACTTGTCATTTATGGGGTATAGTATTGGTAACCATATTTTTTAATGCAGACTGATTGTCAGCTTTGTGGGTCATATTTTCAATAATCGACCCCCAGATGACAATCAGTCTCAGTAATACGATCACATTTAAAAGTAATTTTAATCAGCTCTGTCATTATAGAGATATATGCCCCCGTATCATAGAGAAGGTATATAGACCCATTACAATGAAATAAAAATATGAGCCTGTATAAATTATAGAATGCCTCCCTAGGAATAATTATAATATGCCCCAGTAGGAATAATTTTGATACCCCCAAATAGGAATAATTATAAAATGCCCCCCCGTAGTAGAATAATTATAATATGCCACAAGGGAAAAATTATGATATGCCCCCGAGTAGGAATAATTATAGATATCCCCCCATTTGGGAAAAATTATAGAATCCCCCAGTAGGAATAATTATAGGAAAAGCCCCCAGAGTAGGAAAAATTTAATATGCCCCCCTATAGGGAAAAATTAGGGGTATGCCCCCATAGGAATAATTATAGATATGCCCCCAGTAGGGAAAATTATAGATATGCCCCCATAGGAATAAATAAAAAAATTCCCCCCGTAGGGAAAAATTATAGTAGATGCTCCCAGTAGGAAAAATTATAGAATGCCCCCAGTAGGAAAAATTTTATAGAATCCCCCCAGTAGTGGAAAAATTTATAGATATGCCCCCAGTGGGAATAATTATAGATGATCCCCCCCGTGGGAATAATTATAGATACCCCCAGTATAGGAAAAATTATGATATGCCTCCAGTGTGGATAATTATGTATGCCCCCCCGAGGAATAATTATAGATATCCCCGAGTGGCCCAGGAATAAAAAAAAAAATTAAAAAAAAAAAAGAAAGTCCTCCCCTTTCCCCGGATCCCCGGCCGAGTGCCCCCTCCAGGACCGGGGTGGGGTCGACTAAGCGGCGCGGGGGGTGTGCGAAACTCCGAATCACCCCCCCCGCGTCGTGATCTTTGGGGAGATGCAGACTCATGGCGCCCATTTTGAACAAACCCCGTTGAGAGAGAAGGGACGGTAAATGAGCCGTCCTGCTTTCTCTAAGCGAAGCAGCCGCAGCTGTCCAGCTGCTTCCCCTGCGCGGCCGGATTCAGCGGCCGCGCAGAGGAAAAAATGCCGACCGTCCGGACAAAAGTCACCGGGGCGGGGGCATCATTTTTAGCCCAGGGCCGCAGACCAGCAGAGCAGACGCCACGCGGCCCCGCGGTTGGGGACCCCTGGATTAAGGGCAATATGTCCGAAAATTGGTGTCGCCTCAGCAGTTTTAGGCGCATTAAATCAGTGTAAAGTGTGCTTGAAAGTACAATCCTCTCAAAAATATGTCGTCAGGTATACCTTGCATAGTAAACTTAGAGGGGATGTATCGCTTCCTTACTTCGGCTCATTCACACTGTCTGGCTTTCAACTCTGTGAATGAGGGGGTTTCTTCCCCTCCATGGATGACATCATCCCCCTTCACTGTCCCTAAACCCCCTCCCTCCCCCCCTTCCCCCTCTGGCCACATATCATGGGTCTCCCCCTATCAGTCTTTTTTTATAAGAGCTGTATACATCCCAAAAGGCTGCATTAAATTTAAATTGAGCACGATCTCCCCCCCTTCACGCTGGAGATGTATTACAGTTTTTCTAAGAATGGCACGATCTGAGTGTATGCGGGAGAGTTAGGACAGGGTAAAAAATGTATGTTTTTCTCATTTTTACAATCTGTGAAGTTGTTTCGCTAAGTGTGGAGACAGAAAAATGAAACGGCCCAAAAATCTAGTCTTTTGTACGCCCCGTGAATCGAAGGGGTGTACAAAATGAAAATGAGTTCAGCTAGTGAATTGCAAGGAGGAGGGATTAGACCCCACGGGTTATCAGTGTAAAAAAAAACCAAGATAAGGGACACTGGAGAACAAGGCGCTTTGCTAATGAATCCAATTGAAAAGTTGCTTGTTTTCAGTCCCCTTTTTTTGAAGACCATTTAATGAAACGATAACACCCCTTTAATGCGCCTTAAAAAAAGTGCATCACGAAAAAACATGTGTATCATTGGTATGTTTTAATGTACCTATCGAAGTGCATTGCGTAACGGAGACTTATAACGTATCATTGCTACTATATGTAATGCGGCGTTTTAGGTGCATTACAATGTGTCGAGCCCGGCGTATAATGTGCCTAGTTTTGGTGTACGACAGTTCATTTACATCAAGAATATGGCGTCAAAAGTGTTTTTGCCGCAAAACAGACCAAAAAAATGGCGCTTGCGTATTGGGACATGTCGCCCTAAATTTTTTGTGTTTCAATTAAACTCATGGATGGTGTTATGTCTCAGGGCTCTATGGCACTATGAGCAAGGTCGATTACCGAAACACGTCAGGGGTTTAGATGTTCATTTTGTTTGTGAATCATGTACTTGTGATTTTTAAATGAGGATATAAAAGAAGAAGAAGATTTATATACTTACCTTAAGCCTTGGAGGATTATTATGGATGTTGAACATTCTCAAGTCTACTTAAGAAGAACGTTCCACATTATCAAGCAGCCACAGATTTCTAGCAATATAGGAAAAAAAAGGATCTCGCTGCTGTCAAAAAGCATCAAATAGTGCAATGCCATGGACAAGGTATGAAAACATTAGATATTTCACAAAAACTTAAGTGTGATCATCGTACTGTCAAGAGATTAGAGGCTGATTCCAAGTTCAGACGGGTTGGTATACATAAAGGCATAATGAGGAAGGTTTCTGCCCGACAAATGCATCATATTAAGAGAGAAACTGTCCTAAAACCCTTACAAAGGAGCAAATTGATATTTGAAGCTGCAGGTGCCTCTGGAGTCCCACAAGCCTCAAGGAGTAGGATCATCCAGTGGCTTCTCACAAGCAGTTGAAGTGGGCCCACATATATATAAAGATTCATCAGTGTTGTGCAACCCTGGATGGTCCAGATGGACGGAGTAGTGGATGGTTGGTGGATGGGCCATGTCCCAGCATGGCTGTATCATCAGCAAGGAGGTGGCAGAGTCATGTTTTGGATCGGAGTCATAGGGAGAGAGCTTATCGGCCCTTTGAAGGTCCCTGAAGATGTGAAAATTACCTCTGCAAAGTATAGTCAGAGTTCCTGACTGACCACTTTTGTCCATGCTACAAAAAGAAGAACCGTACCTTCCGGAGCAAAGTCATCTTCATATATGACCACCATCTCATGTTGCATTGGGCATGTAAGGAGAGAAACACATGGTGTGGCCACTGTCCTCTCCAAACCTCAACCCAACTAAAAACCTTTGGAGTATCCTCAAGAAAAAGATCTATGAGGGTGGGAGGCTGTTCACATCAAAAACAGCAGCTTTGAAAATTTCAATAGGAATAGTATTTTGATACCTTGTTGATGTAATTCAATGTTCTTTTGAGATATTTATCCTGTTCCATCTGTCACATGCTTGTTGTATCGCCCAATAAATTTAGGGGATCAATTTGAATTGGGATTTAAACAGTCCTCCTCATCATGCTGTTCACTTTTTTACATGAGACCAACACAACACCAGCTGATCAACAGTACATCGCCATTGTGAGGCTAGAAGCAAGATGCTCTCAGATGAAAGTGGCCACTGAGTGTCATCAGCAGGTTGCAACATAGATACTGGAAGACTGGAAGTGTCACAGAAAGGCAAAGAAGTGGGCGTCCTTTGACCGCTTCACTATAAACAATGCCTTACAGAACTGGATGATGAATGTCACACAACTTCAGGCACATTTAAGGGAGGTGAATGTGTCATGTCAGACCATTCGTAACAGGTTTCATCGGCATTGTCTGCGTGCTAGATGACCGGCAATGGATGCAAGAATTGTAAATGTGATATCAAAGAAGGGCTCCTATGTTTTACATGTAACGTCGTCTGTTATGATGTTATTGATTTAAATAGCTTTAATTTCTTAATGCTACAAATTCCACAAATACTATTTTCAGTTTTTCACAACCTAAAAAATGTTTTGAAATTCTGCTCTGCATAATAATTTGGAACAGTGCATTTTGAGTCTTTATCATTGGGAGGTCTGTCGAATAAAACTTGATTTATACTGTAACGGCTATCATTTGCATAATTTGGAATGTAGTGTAAATAAAAAACTAGCACTATACATCGATAAACAGTTAGGCCCTGTTCACACGACGGATTTGGCCGCGGGTTCCGACGCGGTTTCCGCGGCCATAACCACGGTCAAATCGCGCCTAGTTTATTAACATGGTTTCATATGGGAAACCGCGTTAATATTCACACTCCGCGGGTTTGGGGCCGCGGACTCCGGGGCTGGCCAAACCCGCGGTTTTTGAAGAACTCTCCTGTCAATTCCTGACAGGGAGTGCTCTGGGCGGCGGGGCCGGGCGGGTGTCACCGAGGTGGTGCGCGGCTGGGACGCGGCTCGCACCGCGGTTTGCCCCCCTGCTATTAATTTGCCTGGGGGCAAACCTTTGGCGCAAGCCACGCCCCCAACCACACCCCTCTCACACCGAGACCACGCCCCCGGCTCGGGAGACGTGAGTTTGCGGCGAGGTCCGACGAGGTTTTGGCCGCGGGAACCGCGGCGAGAGCCGAGGTGAAACCCGCGGCCAAAACCGTCATGTGAACGAGGCCTTAGCATCTGCTAGTGCTGGCTGCACAAGGCCAGAATTATACAATTTAGCAATTCAGAAAAAAGAGACCCATGTACACAGGTTATTATGAATTTCAAGTGGTTTTCCCATATAATTACATTTACATGGAAAGATAGAAAATCCTAAAATATGTAATACATCAAATAACTGCTACTCTTTTTTCATGGTGTACAGTTCATCTCCAGGGGGGTCCAAACATTATTGCATTCTTGCAGCAATGGCTACGCTTATGCAGAAGTTATGTAAGCACCAATAGCTGGGCTCTTAGGAACACACAAACGCATCCTGGCCTGGCCACAGTATTGATATCTGTCTCAGTAGTATATAAATGCTCCAGAGCATGCACAGAAGCTCTGGAGCAATTTTGTGCTACATCACCACTCCAAGCAGCGCCCCTATCTTCAGCTGGATGCCCCTCTTGGAATATAATAGCTTAATGCTCCAGGGCATATGCTGAGGCCCTGGAGCATACTATAGTGAAAATACAGATGCTGTCCCTACCTCTATAACAATGCCTGTCCCATCATAACCATAAACGGGATTCAGGGCTCTTCTTTCTGCTGCTCCAACAGACTCTCCTAGGAAGCAGTACCCCTTTTGATATTCTTAGAGCTTGAAAAGCATGAAGAAGCTCAAAAAATATTAGCTGGGAAACTGCTTTAATATGTAGAGAATTTTAGACTTAATAAAAGAATGATTAATTTTAACTTTAAAAGGGTTTTCCAGTACTGAAAAAAGCTCTAAAACCTTTAAAGATAACTGAATATAATAATTGATGTATAAATATCACAGATCAGGTAATGCCATCTATGGTGTTCTTTTCTATTTCCTATAACATGCAATGCGTTCCTCCCAGGATCCATTTAATTCAGTTCACATATATGAAGTTTTTTAAATAAGATGGACCAAATTTAAAAATCGCTATAGCACCATAACCACATACTGCCCATGAATGAAACCCCTACCTCTTCAAAGGGTGGGCCACGAGTTTCAAATAATTAAATGTTTGTATTTTTGGTGTAGTTGTGATATGTTGCTATCGTGATTTGTACTGATTTCAAATTGGTTCCATATTTTTGACACACTCTATATTCTAGGAAATGTATCATGGGAACAATGTATTACACATCAGCTAGGGAAAAAAAAAGTGTAGGTGGCAACATGTGACGCTTGATTAGAACCGGTGATACAGACACTTTTTGAAAAGCAAGTATATAACACAGTGGCTTAGTTTTATATCAAGAGAAGATATACGCTTAGTCTGGGGAAATGTAATAGTGGAGAGTTTGGTTTATTCTGAGTTATGCTTTAGAGCGCTATAATTTTCATGCTTTTTTTTATTTATTTTTTTCCTCAATGTTGTGTTTTTTTTCTTTTTGCATAAAGTGCAATGAGTAAGAGATTACAAACACGCATGCAAACAATTAAAAAAAGACAAATGCCCTTTGCAGTCAACAAAGTGGAGGATCATTTGTTTTGCTATCAAAGTGGAAGCCATAGTTCTCCAGTAAAATATCTGACAGGCCCATTGTTTATAGAATAAGAGCTTATAACCGTCTCACTGTCTTAGTACCTGAAAGAGAGGAACATCTTGTGCCAAGAATTTAGCCAGGTTGACATCTAGCAATGCTCGCAGAAGGAGCACACTCTCATCCTCTTCTGGATACTTAAGCTTGAGGTTACCCGCAGCAGTCAGGACAGATTTTACAGCACGCATGCCATAGTCATAGTGGTGCTGGGATGACAGCTGTTCTGAACATAGTCGATAGGTGGCAACGATCTTCTGAGCCAGGCTGAAAAAAATAAGGAAATATAAATATTTACATGCAGCAAACCTATCAAGCTTATTGTTCGTGATTAGAGTTGATCAAACCTAGTTAGTCAAACTTCACGTTTTTTTTTAGAACACAAGCCGAACCGAACATTTTACGGTTTGTTTGAGTAAAGTTTGCGTTCGCCATGCGCGTTCGACGCAACATTTTTAGTCATACATGCCAACTCTCCCGTTTTTGGCGGGGGGGTCCCGCTATTTGGGGTCCCCCCCCGCCCTCCCGGGGGAGTTGGCATTCCTCCCGCTGCCAGCAGGCGGCGGGGGTCCTTTAAAAATTTGACCGCGGCGCCGGAGTAGCGCTGGTGCGCTACTCTGGCGCCGCCGGTCCGTTCCCACAGGCGGGTGAAGCGGGCGCTGCGCCCGCTTCACCCACCCGGAACCTCGCTGAGCAGGGAGGAGGCAGAAGGGTTTCGCTCCCTCCTGCCTCCTCCCCCTGTATGTCCGGCGCCGCTGTGCGCCGTACACACAGGTCAGCGTCACAGGGGAAGTGACCCCGGCCTGCACTCACTTCCCCTGTGACACTGCTGAGGAGATGTCCAGGAGCGGGCCGCACTGTAGGAGCCTGGTCAGGGAAGTGGATTTTATTATTTTATTTTTATTAGTTTTAGGGGGGCACTGTCTGGCTACAATGGGGGGTCTCCCTGGCAACAGGGGGGCATCTACCTGGCTACAAATTTGGCACTACCTGGCTAACAATGGGGGCACTACCTGGCTAACAATGGGGGCACTACCTGGCTAACAATGGGGGCACTACCTGGCTACAATGGGGGCACTACCTGGCTAACAATGGGGGCACTACCTGGCTACAATGGGGGCACTACCGGGCTACAATGGGGGCAATACCTGGCTAACAATGGGGGCACTACCTGGCTAACAATGGGGGCACTACCTGGCTACAGACGGGGCACTACCTGGCTACTAATGGGGGGCACTACCTGGCTAACGATGGGGGCACTACCTGGCTAACGATGGGGGCACTACCTTGCAAACAATGGGGGCACTACTGCAAAAGGGGGCACTACCTGGAAAGCAATGGGGGCAACTACCTGGCAAAACATGGGGGCATCTACCTGGCAAAACAATGGGGGCATCTACCTGGCAAACAATGGGGGCACTACCTGGCAAACAATGGGGGGCATCTACCTGGCTACAGAGAGGGCATCTATTTGGCTACAAGGGGTCATCTACCTGCCGGTAAGGGGCACTACCTGGTTATGGGGGGTTACTACCTGGCTATATGGGCATCTACCTGGCGTTCTTCCAAAGCCGTTATGCAGTTAGGTGGAGTGGGTGTGGCTGTTTGTAGGGGCATGGCATACCGTCAAGATGGGCATGTCCATGCAAATTTTTGCCACAGCGCGCTACGCGCGCCACCCACTAGTATCTCCTGCTTTTTCATTTTCAAAAGTTGGCAACTATGTTTTTAGTTTCACTTTTAGCTGCTTCCTGCACTTTTGCCGCTCATTCAATCAGTGCAGAGCACTTCATCACTGATGCTGTAGGGCTCTCACTGGCTGCTAAAATCACATGACTCTGTTATATGTATTTCACTGTATTTCCTTGTGAATGCCGTTTGCAGTTCACTCTCTGTACTGAACGGAATGCTCTCTGTCTGCTTGGTTGCATGCATGCAGGCACAAAATTTCTCAGCAACTTTAGACAGGAAAAGCTGCTATTTAGATTAGTTAGGGGGTGTACAGCAAGCTTAGGGAATCATAGACAGCAATAGTTAGAGAGTTTTGTATTGCTGGTTGCATCTTTTCTACACACAGAAGCTGTTATTTGGCGACATTGGCAGGCTCACATAACGCCTGTTATATACATCATCCTTATATAATCATACTCAGTGCCCAAAAGTTCATTTTAGCAGTTTTGTGGGTACAGCTATTGCATAAGACACCGCTAGCAAATCAGCTATAGAAAGAAATCTATTTCAAATAGTGGTTGCTTGGTGAAAATTTTATTGAGTGCCCAAAAGTTCATTTTAGCAGTTTTGGGGGTATAGCTATTGCATAAGACACCGATAGTAAATCTCCTATAGACAGAAATCTATTTCAAATACTGGTTGCTTGGTAAAAAATTTTTTGAGTGTCCATAACTTCATTTTTGCAGTTTTGGGGGTACAGCAATTGCATATGACACTACCAAATCTTTAGCTTTTTAATATTTAGCCTTTGAACATGGAGAGAACTAGAGGTGGTAAGTGAGCAAGGAGAGGCGTAGGACGTGGAGCTAGAGGTACAAGACTCAGCACTCCTTCCAGTGCTGCGGACAACACACAAGCGAGCACATTGTCAGTCGCAGGACTGTCAGGCCTGTCATCGCTTGTTTGGTTCCCTGTGAGTCTCAGTAATGAAGAGCATCGCCAATCTGTTCTCTCAGTCACAGCCACAAATGTCACCATCATCATCATTAGTCCAACCTGAAGCAAACATGGGCCGAATGTCACAACCCAATTTACAGAGCACTCCAGATAATCCATATTCTGAAGAGCTCTTTGTTGACACAATGTGGTTGGGGTCATAAGGCATTTCAAAAGATCAAGAGACCAAAGAGGATAATTTTGTCTGCTCTGACCCCCAATCGCTGATGCCCTCAGAGGAGGAGAAGGAAGCTCGTCCGTCGGCAGAAATCCCGAGCGATCAGCAATGCCTAGCAGTGCTTGTGGCTTCTAGTCCGCAGCTTGAGGATGAAGATTGTGAGGAAGCCACCTGTGACGATGATGATATTGTGGATCCAACGTGGTCTTTTGAGCAGAAGCTGGCGAGCGCATCATCAGTGGAGGAGGAGGATGATGGGATAGTGTCAGTGCGGATCTGGCCTCAGAAAGGGAGAGGGCGGTCACACAAATCCGCTGGCATTACTCCGCCAGCCGTGGTCAGTGGTGGCAGCGGGAACGTCGGTACTAGGTTTTCACCGTCGAAGAGGTCCTAGACCTGTGAAGCCTGGGCCTTTTTCGATCAAGCCTCAGATTCGCCGACTGACATAATATGCCGGATTTGCTTTCAACTCATCAGTAGAGGAAAGAATATAAAGAGTTCAAGCACCATGAGCATGAACAGGCACATGCATGTGAAGCATGAATTGCTGTGTAAGAGTCACTTTTAGAAAAAAGCCCTCACAGGTCCTGGGCTTCCAACCACTGTGACATCTTCTGCCATCTCCTCCTCCACCACTTCTAAGCCCAAGCGGTCCTCTGCTGCCGATTTGCTGGAGCAGCTTGACCACGCACCATCCACAGTCCCAAATACTGTCGGATGATTCCCACCACCAGCAACAAAGCCTACACCTTCCCCTTCCACCAGTGTGACCTGCACGCCGTACTGCGGCCAGTCCGGCAGCCAGCCTTCTGTCTACCAGGTGTGGGAGCATAAGAAACGCTTTCACCCCAAGCATCCCAAAGCCAAATGCCTGAATGTCAGCATTTCCAGTCTGTTGGCCTTGGAAATGTTGCCTTTCTGCCTGGTGGACACAGATGGGTTCTGCCACGTCATGGCCCTGGCATGACGTGGCATGCCCCCAATATCAGATGCCAAGCAAGCATTTCTTCACCAGAAAAGCTCTTACTGCCCTGGCCCGCCACATTGCAGAAAAGATCTCCAATGCGTTCACTGCATCTGTGTCCACCAAAGTCCATCTCACTACAGACACATGGACTAGTAAGTATGGTCAAGGGTGTTACATCTCCCTGACTGCTCACTGGGTGAGTTTGGTGGATGACAGTGCCTCTGGTGATGGGTCTCAGCCGACACTATTAAACACTGCTGGAATGGTGCAGAGTCCAGATCCCCAACTTCGATGGGTAGCATTAAGTTCCAAGAGAAACCAGGCCGTTCTCTAATTAATTTGTCTTGGAGACCGTCAACACACAGGTCAAGAGCTGTGGACATCTCTGCGCCCTGTCAGACCGACCAGTGGCTGGGTGCTCAGAACCTGGCGCCAGGCAAGGTGGTGTGCGACAACAGGAGAAATCTCCTTGCTGCCCTTAGGATCAGTAGACTTACGCACATCCCTTGTCTGGCGCACGTTATGAACCTGGTTGTGTAGAAATTTCTCAAGCGCTACCCGGGTCTTAACAGTCTGCTGAGAAAGGCTCAAGGTCTTAGCTCCCACTTCCGGCGTTCACACCCTGCTCTGGCACGAATGGCAGCTTGCATTGTGATCTGGGCCTCTGTCTGATATGTGATGTGGCAACACGCTAGAATTCCACCATCCACATGCTCCAGCAATTGTGGCAGCAGCGTAATGCCATTATGCATTATGAAATGTTGCAGTGGTGCGGACCTCATGGTGTTGACCAGAGAGTGGAAGCAGGTGAAGGATCTCTGCACCATCCTTGGCAGTTTTGAAGAGGCCTCCAAAATGGTCAGTCGGGATGATGTCATTGTCAGTATGACCATTGTGGTTATACGTTTACTGGAACAAGCGTTAGGCACTCTGCGGCAGCAGGTCCCAGCAGTGATGGAGGGGGAGGAGGCAGACACAGAGCGTTAATCGCCAGAGGATGTAGAAGGTCCAACTGTTTCGCAATTCTATACGTCTTCTTTAAGCGGTGGTTCTAGGTGAAGGGCGGGTGCATGACGGCAGTTCAGCACACATAATAGAGCGCATGAGGCTAGCTAGGGCTCTGGTGATGGTTAGGATGAGGAAGTGGAGGAGAATGAAGAGGCAGGGGTGGACACCACCAATACTGATTACCCTTCAGTGGTAAGAGGTTGGCACAAATTACAGGAGGAGAAAGATCACATTAGTGACCCTCAACCGCGAGGCTTGGGAGATCCCGGCTACATTACCTGAACAGCGATTACTGAGTGGCTACCCTCCTTGATCCATGTTACAAGACAAAAGTGGGCAATTTCCTTCCACCCACACAAATTGACAGTAGAATGCAGGAATTTGAGATAGTGCTCACTGACAAACTCGAGACATCTTTTGCGTCTTCACATTCTAATGTCACAGTGGAACAACGTCAGCAACGCAGCAGCAGTAGAATGGCAAGTAGCCGCAGCAGCAGCAGGCAGTGTGGCAGAAGCCTACTGGGTGACATTTTGCAATCTATGTTTACCACCTCACCAACCCCTGCAGGGCAGGGCAGCATTCAGACACACAGAGACCGCCTTAAGACCATCGTCCATGACTACCTGCAGCTCAACACCAATGTTTTTGGGCTTGGTCTGGACCCACTCCACTTCTGGGTGTCCAAACTGGATGAATGTCCTGAGATTGCTCAACATGCCATAAAAGTTTTATCCTGCCCGGCAGCCAGCGTTATCTCGGAACACACAGTCAGCACTGCTGTTGGGGTGATAACTTACAAACTTATCAGTCTTTCCCCTAACAATGTGGATCATATGGCATTTATCAAAATGAATCAAGCGTGGATCTCTGACAATTTTGTTGCCCCGCTTGCTGATGTCACTGACTAGTAAACTGTAGCACATCCTCTTGACAATTTGAAATACAGTGGGCACGAAAAGTATTCAGACCCCTTTAAATTTTTCACTCTCTCTTTCATTGCAGCCATTTGCTCATTAATGTACACTCTGCCCCCCCCACCTTGAAAGAAAAAAAAACAGAAATGTAGATATTTTTGCAAATTTATTAAACAAGAAAAACTGAAATTTCACATGGTCTTAAGTATTCAGACCCTTGGCTCAGTATTGAGTACAAGCACCTTTTGAGCTAGTACAGCCATGAGTCTTCTTGGGAATGATGCAAGAAGTTTTTCACACCTGGATTTGGGGATCCTCTGCCATTCTTCCTTGTAGATTCTCTCCAGTTCCCTCAGGTTGGACGGTGAACGTTGGTGGACAGTCATTTTCAATTCTCTTCAGATATGCTCAATTGGGTTTAGGTCAGGGCTATGGCTGGGTCAGTCAAGAATGGGCACAGAGTTTTTCTGAAGCCACTGCTTTGTTATTTTGCTGTGGCTTGTCTTTATCTTGTTGGAAGAAAACTTGGGCCCCCAGTCGGGTCCAGAGGTCGGAAAGGGTTTTCACCAGGATATTTGTACTTGGCCCTTACTTCTTTAATTGCAACCCGTCGCCCTGTCCCTGCATGAAAAACACCCTCCTAGCATGATGCTGCCCCCAACCAAAGTGTCCTGTTGGGATTGTTTGGGCGGTGATGAGCAGTGCTGGTTTTCCCCCGTTAGAATTAACACCAAAAAGTTCAATCTTCTCTCATAGACCAAAAATCTTTTTTATTATGTTTGGAGCCCCTTCGTGTTTTTTTGGCAAACTGATGCGGGTTTCTTGTCTTGCACGGGGGGGTTCCCGCGGCCCCACTCTCCCAAAACCCCTGTGGTGGAGGGTTGCAGGGGGTATTTTATTTTGTGGATTTTCCCCTATCTCCCACGCTCTTGGGCTCAGACACGTGATATTGGGGTTCCTTTTTCCCCTCTCGAGGAAGATTGTAGTCGTCCCAAATTTTTCATTTTAGGTTAGGGAGGCCACTGTGTCTAGGAAAACTAGAGTGTGCAGAAATTCTTTTGAAACCTTGGAAGATCGTGCTTTGCCACAATTCTGTCTCTGACTCATTGTATCAAAGGGCATTAGGGGAAAAGGGGGCGAGAAGCCACAGCGCCTCTGTGGGTTGAGCCGGAGGGTAAATGTTTAGTGTGGGGCTCCCTGCTCTGGGATCCCTTGTTTTTTGGGGTGAGCTAATACAAAAATCTTTATCAAATATGTAAATAAGAGCCCCGGTTTTTTTCATTTTTCCCTTACTAATGTTTTCCAATATTGTTTTGTTTTACTACAGCAAAGTCAGGAATAATGACAGGACCACTTTAAAGACTGCCAGCATTTTTGCACTCCTGCAGCAGTCTCCTGGGTTATTTATTGCATACAAGAAAAATGTCCCAAAAATGGTCAGAATAAATTAATATTTCAGATTTATAGATAATAGATAAATACATTTCTATAGAGAAACTGTTTTCAGTCTTGTGAAATAAGGAGCTATGGGAGCACCGGTTATTGGTTTATTTTCTCATTTAAAAACTGCTTTCTAAGCATCTCCAATAATCTCATTCAAAACTGCTTGAAACATAAACGGTTGAGTCACATTATCATGACCACTAGCTTTTATCCAGAAGAACTGATGCTGGAGGGTGTGTGTGTGTGGGGAGAGGAGGAGATAAGGCTGACATGGACAGCAGCTAGAGGGGCTGAGAGTGACTTGGTAAGGTCCTGGTGGGTTGTCAGAGGTATCTGGAGCCATACTGACTGCATCCCACAGCTCCTGGAGAGTGTTTATGGGGATTCATAAAGCGAACATGACAATTGTGTTCAAGTCTGAAGAATAATGGGGCCAAGATAGTATTGGTCCTGCTCTTCCAACCAATGTTTGACATTTTAGCCCTTTTCTGTCCCTTTTCTTGCTGGAAATCCCACCCCCCCATATAGTACAGATGTATGGTTTTTACTGATCTGCAAGGATAGATTCATGCCCAAATTGATTGAGTGCCTTTTAGGTGGGATAAAAAAAATGAGCCCCTAAAGCCCTAAAAAAATTCCCCCGGCCAAAAAATTTTTTCAAAAAATTTAAAACATTTTTCATATAATTTTCTTTTTAAACTTTTTTTTTTATCATAGTCCCATCGATGGGTCTCGGCTATGCAATGTTTACCATTTTATAATATTTAGCAAACTCTTAATACTGAACACACCCTATATGGGTCCTAAGTGCTAGGCAACTGGACACATGATTGTGCTGCAGAGGTGTCCATGGATGACAGAGAGAGCCATCTTCTTCTGTTAACCACCTAGATGTTACAAATGATACAGACTGTGTCATCTAAGGTTTTAAAAGGCAGGGGGCCCGAGTTTAAGCTATGTTTTGGTCACTGCAGAGAAACCCAACATGATTTCACCTTTTCTCCCGTGCAAAATTGTGCAGGTACAGCCTCTGAGCCCTTATCCCAGCACCATACATGTATGGCACCCGGAAAATTTGCCAACTCGCCTTGGGACCCATTATAACCTTCCATATCCTCCTGTTCCTGAGCCAGTACATCTTTATAAGTGACATGATTGACAGCTCTATTTTCCCTTTCCATTCCCAATTTATCTGAAGGGAGTCAAAATTCATACAGACAATTTACTGTTTGATTTATGGCAGTTTTTGGATAAAAAAAATAAATAAATCAGCAAATTAAAGTGCACCAACCATTTCTTGCAAATAAAGTACTGTACAAAAGTTTTAGGCGCGAAAAACAAAATGTTGCAAAGTAAAAAAGTTTTCATATATAAAAATATTAATAGTTTATTCTTATCAAGTAACAAAAAGCAAAGTACATGTATAAAAGATAAATCAAATCAGTATTTGATGTGACCTCTCTGCCATCAGAATCGCATCAGTTCTTCTAGTTACCCTTGTACACAGTTTTTAAGGGAACTAGGCAGGGAGGTCGTTCCAAACATCTTAGAGAAGTAACTACAGATCTTCTGGATGTAGCTGCTCAGATCATTCAGTCTCGTTATGTAATCCCAGACAGACTG
This sequence comes from Phyllomedusa bahiana, assembly GCA_025379985.1. NCBI lineage: Eukaryota > Metazoa > Chordata > Amphibia > Anura > Hylidae > Phyllomedusa > Phyllomedusa bahiana. The sequence continues at coordinate 55,112 of JAODAL010018516.1, forward strand.
GATGATGATGAGAGCAGGGCTCTGTGGGGCCACATCATCGCTTCCAGGACTCGGGCAAAGGGTGGTCACACAACACATACTGATTTGATTTTGTTTTCTCCTTTGCTCATTCACTTTGCATTTTGTAGATAAAAATAAACTATTAACACTTTGATTTTTCTAAAGCATTTTTACTTTGCAGCACTTTTTCCACGCTCGCATAAAACATTTGCACAGATCTGTATCTGTGATTTTTTTCACATTCATCTGAACTGTGGTGACATCATTCAGGTTTAAACAGGACTGTCAGAAGACAGAGGTGGCTATTCCCGCATGCAACTATCTTTTAAAATTCTAATTTTTCATTTGGATTCCCCTAATTAACAGCTAATGTACTACAGTTTAAAGTTTACCAGCCACTAAAGTATCCAGCTACAACCCACATAAACGCACAAGAAATAACCCTTGTGCAGTATTGAAGCATGTTAAAAGGAATATGTCGCCAATTTTTTTTTTTTTACTTATTAAATCAAGCCCCTGATCCATATGCTTTTTCCTTTTCAGTGTTTTTATTATTTCCCCGATTGTTTTGAATTTTTCTATTCCGGCCGTCTATATATGATTGTGGGGGAAAACATTCTTGCTTGTACTGCTTTAACAGCAGTCAGAGAGATACTTTACAGCAGCTTCATGCACATAGGATTCTTAAGACAGTTTCTGTCCCATAGACCTGTATAGGAGAGTTGTCACTGTGAAGGGAGGGGAGAGGGGGAGCGTGGGCTCTCCTCCCTTTTGTACTCGGAGTATTCGGTGTTTCTGTACACATTGGTGTCATCCTTTCAGCCTTGACCCTGCTTTTTACACGATAATGAGACCACTTGCTAGAAAAGCTCTCTAAACAGAACAGAATTGTCAGACGATTATTAGGCTAAGTGGCAAAAGTGACAAACTACAAGGAGACTTAAGAATTCTTAAAAAAATAATTGAAAGTGAATCTGGAAAATTTTAAAAAACATAACCAAAAATTCCTAACCAAAAAGTGTTTAATACTAAAAATTTGAGCGTTAAACAATAGTCATTTTTTGATGACAAATCACCCTTAAACTCGCTTATACTCAACATGAACCTTATAAGGTCGCACTTTAGAGGCCAAGAAATGGCTACAGCCCATAGACCTTGCATAGTTCTACTAATAAACCAATCTTACATCAATATCACAGGTTTTAAAGGTGGCTGCACTATATAACGGGGTGTTGTCTGACTGTAGGGGTCACCATGATTTTGATGATGTGCCATGATCCCTCCTTTTCCTCTTACAGATACGTGTACACAGTGTCTCCCTCTTTTTTTTTTTTTTTCTTTCTCCTGGACCCTGAAATGGATTATTTGGCCCCATTTCCACTATTTTGTTTTTATATTAGGATTGTGGGGGTCGGATGGTGTTAAAGTCACAGGCGGCAGTTTTCTTAATGGGGTGTTAATCCAGTGGGCAGTTCATGCTGCGGGTTTCGGTCCCATGCATTCACCACGATTAGAGGTTGTGAAGGATTTTTATTTTTGTTTTACTGAAAGTGGATAAAGTTTTATAATAATAGTGTTGCCAAACCACCCATTAAAAGTGAATACTATCTTAGTGTAGTTTGTTATGTAATAGGTTATCAATTGTTTATTGAATAGAGTGTTATAAGGAGTGTTGTTTTTGCCACCCTGCAAGTCCTTACACTGAGTCTGATATTATGGTTAAATTAAAAATAGGTTTGTGAGAGGTGTGTGGTTCTGTCTCTGCCATTATAAGAACTCTAAAAGGGGTTACTTTTTTAAAGTAGGACTGGCCTTAGAGGAGTCCTCAGTGGCCTCAGTGTGCCATTGTATGAAATCATAGGCATGCATATTTTGAGTAAGGCCATATAGAACTGCATGGGCAGGGCCTGGAGAGAAGGGTGTGCGAAAGTAAGCAGGCAGAAAAAGGGGTGCAAGAAGGTATGGAGTGGGCTGAATTTTCCATGGGGGCGCTATATGCCTTATTTGCCTAGAGCACCAGAATACCTTGTCCCAGTCCTGTGTATGGGCCCCACATCACAGCTATATGGAACATAAAGCTTGTCCATAGCTGAAATATGTCTAGAATAAGCAGAGAAATCAGGCGATACCTTTTAAAGGCGGAGTATATTTGATGGAGTATTACTCAGTCACTTGTCAGACGAATGATTTATTACAAGAAACTGAAACAATTGTACAGCGACTTATTTATACACACAAGATTGAGGGGTCTTACCACAAGGAATCTTAAAAGCTTCTTAAAAATAAAAATATGCAAGAAATAAGCATAATAAGAAGTTATTTACAACATTATTATTCAGGTCAAGAAATAAACAATCTGGAAACTTGTGAGGTGGACAAGAGGATCATTAGCTCTTGCTGTTAGCTGTTTGCTATAAGGCGGTGATTTGTGGCCTCCACAGTTCACACATAGTGTAACATGAAGTTAGAATGGATATTAAGCCCATACTGCAAGGACAAAAGTTTTGCATTTAGACTAATTATTTTCATTCTTTTCAACTCTCCCTCTGCGTCCTTAAAATGTCTCCCCACAAAACCACCAACCCACAAGAATCTTCAATGGAATGGTCCTCTCTGGAAAAAATCGTGCGTCCACTGGGAGACTCTTGTCTCACTGTACACTTAATAGTAAAACGTGGTAGGCAACGTCCTACAGCGTTTTACTAGCAAGTCTCTGCCCTGTTTCCCCCACATAAAGGCTTGTGGTAGGACACTGCAAGCACATAATCAGATACACACATACAGAGGCGTAGGTATAGGGGGTACGGAGGTAGCAGCTGCTACCGGGCCTGGCAGCCTGAGGAGCCCAAAAGTCCTTCTGCCACATAAGAAGACACCAGTATTGTAAAGACACATGGTAACCATTTTAAATTTCATTGCATCATGAGCTTGGAGCTCTTTCAAGTTACGTCTCTGACGCACATTGGTGAGACTGCAGGAAAATGCCCCTGGGTTTCATGTGTAACCTACACGTGACAGTGGCAACAGCAACACTCCTCAGTGGTGTGGATGTGCCCTGAGGTCTTGCACCTGTTTTGCAGGCAGGATGAGACCACATTTTCTGTTGGGGCCTTCAGGGCACTCCAGACAATTTATTGCAGGTTTAGTGGTTGCCAAAAGGAAAGGATAGGGGTCCGGACACCGAACTCCGGACGATGGGTGCACAGGTGCTCAGGTACACAGAATCAGATCTTCCAGTGGTCACACATTTTTCGGGGGAAAACCATTCTGTTGAAGATTTGCAGGTTGAGGTCTCAATGGGACGTTTTTAGATGCAGAGGGAGAAAAAGGAATGGGGACATAAGTCAATGCAAACATTTCAAACTTTGCAATATGGGTTTAATATCCATACTAGCTTCATGTCACACTAAGTGTGAACTGTAGGGGCGACAATAATCACCCACCTGATAAGCAACAAGATAACAGCGCACAAGAGTTAATGATCCTCTTGTCCACCTCACAAGTTTATTTCTTGACCTGAAGTATAATGTTGTAAATAACATCTCTGCTTATGTGATTTTTAAAGACTTTAAGATCCTTTGAAGACTCCTGTATTATATGCAGAAACAGTCTGTGAATTTTCTTTTCTATTTCTTGTATAACATCATGTCTGCTGAATAGAGCCAGTACTCTCGGACACTTACCATCAAATATAATCAGTTACCCTCTAAAAGGTATCGCCTGATTTCTTTGCTCTTCTACTGCTTTCTATGGCTAACACGGTACAACATTATACTACTAGAATAAGCAGAGACAGGATGTGTTTTCAGGAGCTGATCGCTGTTATACCGCGACCCGTCATTTAAAAAGCATCAGCTTCCTTACGGTTGAGCTGTTCTCTCTCCTAGCTTTGTTTACAAGAGAGAAACTAGTGACAGATCCTCATTAAGGCTGAATTTAGCATAAAAGAGAGGCGAGCCTTCATGGAATACTGTGATACACCTAATAGTTTCTGCGTATTCGCCTTTGGTTCTATTTTGTGACTGGAAGATAAAGAGAAAGGAAGAAATTTGCATTGAAATCCTGGAGCCCTAGAGACTGATACATCGTCAGTGTACATTGTTGCACTGCTAACAAGTACGTCAGTGGAAAGAAACTGAAGCAAATTCAGTAAATGTCTCTGGTTTGGAAGACATGAGCAATCAGAAGCTTCCAGTCATTGCGGAATAAAAGACATTTCAGTACATTTACAAAGAACAGTCAGGAGCCTGTGTCTTAAAACATTATGGATGACATGCATGAACGGGGCTTGTGGCCAGTATAACGTGTGCTTTTACAAGCCGAAAAACAACTGGCGCAGCCCTGTTCTCTAGATTTATAATCGGGCGACTCCACAATTATCGGGCGCCCACGGTACTTTGTAATGCGCTTGAGATCGGGGGCGTTCTGGAGGCGTGTCGTACCAACAACAGTATGAGATTACTACACATGTTATGACTGGAGGTATGGCAGAAAACCGGGCACATAATGCTGAACTAGAGCAGAACCGACACAACGAATCAAAGTGTGGTTTATACCTGAGCCCGAGGTTGTCGCGTTCTTTCAGGAGCTAAGAAATCGCCTAATCTATGAACCCGCAGTAGAACGGGACCTACAATTTTGCGCCCTCATTCAACACTACTAATGCGTGCGATAAAATTGTCGTCTGGGTGCCAAAAATCATACATGTCACCCTATGTGTCACATTCATTAATGTAATTTGCACCATACATAATGAAGTACATGCTTTACACCACATCTATTATGTGTTTCAGAGAGTTTCTAGGCAATTCTGTGCCTTGTCCGACAAAAGGGTGTGGCCTCAGTAAAAGGGGCATACCTTGTCAAAAAAGTGGGCATGGCATAATGTGCGCCAAAGTAATTTGTGCACGCATAAGTACAAGAAAGCTGAGGCGCACACTAATAAATGGTGTAAAGTTAGACTAGACAGTTGTAACATGTGCCAGATGTTTCAACACTATGATAAATGTGGTGCAGTGTAGGACAGCGTCCTATTCTCAGGCAACTCTTACACTGTCAAATGAGTTTGACACAATTGATAAATGCTAGGCCCCATTGTTATAAATTAAAGCAGAATCTTACTCTACAAACAAGAAGCCACCGGGTGCGGATATACCTATGGTGGGCGACGGCTTCAAATTTCCTACTATTGTAAAAAACTGCATAGTCCTGTCTGACATTTCAGTACCGTGAGGGTGGTAATAAGAAACCGGTGTCACCAGTGCCGGCCCCTGCCTGACTCCTGCTGTTTTTCCGTAATTCTCCTCTGGGCTCAGCTGCAGGGGCATAACTACTGGGGTAGCAGACGTAGCAACCTGCCCCGGCCCGTTCCTCACTTCAGGGCCCGATAGACCCCAGGGGAAGCAGCTAACACGTTCTGCCTACTCCCGGCGAGTTCGTCTCCTGCGCCTGCGGCAGTGAACATACTAGTGCCCGGCCCAATGCTCAAATGCATGAGCCGGCTCGACTGGGCTGGCGCCGCGGGGACCGGGGAATCCCCCAGTGGTCCCCCCCCGCAGCCGCGGTAGGGCCCCGTAGCAGTGGCCGTCGCCTCCTCCCGGGGCCCAGGCCCTTGTGCATCCGGTCCGCCTTGTCACTGTGACGCCCGGCCGACCCCCCGTGCCCCGCAAGAACGCCCAGAGACCGGCCCGGGATTTGGAGGGATCTAATGGACCCCCGAGCTACGCGTGCCCTCTAGCGCGGTCGTCAGCGGAGCACCAGCGCCACTAGCGCTCGCGCTCCCCCGCAGATCTCCCGGCAGGCTGAAGAGCCGATCAGGCCTTCAGGACCTTGCCGAGCGCGGTCGCGGCCCCCTACAGTGCGCTAGCGACGTAGGAGGCGCGGGACGTCACTTCACCGCGCCGCCTATCTCGCAGGGCGGCAGTAACGGAGCCGGCGGCCGAGCAGCGAGCCCGCAGTCAGTAAGTTGCTGAGCTGTTGTTTTTTTTGGTCTTTTTATTAACTGGCAACAAAAAGGGGTGGGGGGCTTGGCTCACTCAAAAGGCAGGGCGGGGGGGCTGGCTACAAGGGGGGTGGAGGCTGGCTCACAAGAGTCGTGGGGTGGGGAGCCCCCCTCGCTTACAACAATGGTGGCCCCTCCGGTAAGTGCCAACACCCACAGTGTTACAAGGGGGGGCCTGTCTACACAAGTGGGCGGCGCCTGACTAAAGGTTGTCCCTGGCTACAATGGGGGCCCTGGCTACAAGGTGGGGGCCCTGACTAAAGTGTATCCCTGGCTACCAAATGGGGGCCCTGTACTAAAGGATGGGTCCCCCTGCTACAATGGGTCCCCTGCTCCAACAATGGCGGCCCTGACAAAACGTGGTCACCCTGCTTCCAACAGAGGGGGTCCCCTGGCCTACAATGGGGGGGCCCGACTAAAGGTTGGTCCCTGTCTACAAGGGGGGGGGGAGGGGCCCTGACTACAAGTGTTGGCCCCTGTGCCTGACAAGTTGTGGCCCATACTACACGGGGGCCCTAAACAACAATTGGGGTCCTGACTAAATGGTGTCCCTCGCGCTACAAGGGGGGCCCTGCTACAAGGGGGTGGGCCCCCGCTACCAAGGGTCCCTCAGCTACCCAAGGAGGTCCCTCACATACCAAGTGGCGCCCAGACTAAGAGGCGGCTGTTCCCTTGCAACAAGGGTGCCCTTACTACAAAAGGGGGACCCTGGCTACAAGCGGGGGGAGCCCTGACTCAAATGGGGTCACCGCGGCTACAAGGGGGGGGGGCCCCCCTGAACTAACAAGGGTTTTCCCTAGCGGCTAGACAGGCGGCTACCCTGGCGTACAATGGGGGCCTGGTGTCGGGCCTGGCGTTACAAATGAGTTCCCTGACTATCAATGGGACCTGACTACCAAAAGGTGTGGCCCTGACTAAACACAGGGGGGCCCCTGACTACAAGGGGGCCCCCTGGCTCAAAAAGGGGGGCCCACCTGCCTACAAGTGGGGGCCCTGACTACCCACCAGGGGGGTCACCTGTCTATAAAGGGGGCGGGTTCCCTGGCTAATAAATGGGGGTCCCCTGGCTATAAAAGGGGGGTCCCTCTGCACCAAGTGTGGGGTCCCCCCTGACACTACCACAAAAGGGGTCATGGCTACAAAAGGTGTCCCTGGCTAAACAAAGGTGGTCCCCTGCTCTACAAAGTGTGCCCCTCATACTACAAAAGGTTGGGCCCTCGACTACCAAGGGGGGGTCCCTGGCTACCCACAAATGGGCCCTGACTACAAGGTGGGGGCCCTTCGCCTACCTACACAGGTGGGCACCTGCCTACCAATGGGCCGCCCACTAGGCTACCTAAAGGGGGACGCTAAACTACCTAAAGGGGGCCCTACCACAAAGGGCCCTGGCTACCTATCATGACTAAAGGGGCCCTCGAACTACCTACACAGTAGCTAAAACAGGGGGGGGGGCCCTGACTTATTTTTCCTGCACACTAGCTAAAGGAGGCCCCTTAACTACCTGTAAATAACTACCTAAAGGAGACCCCCTACACTGCCTGCGAACCACCTAAGAGCGCCTTTAACTGCCTGTATACTACTTCATCGGGAACAGCCCTAACCTGCCCCTGTATACTTAACTTAAAGGAAAGGGGGTCCCTACTGCCTTGCAGCCTACATAAAAGGGACCCTAACTACCTACAGCTTACCTAACTGGGAAAACCGACCTAACCTACAGAAACTGGGCCTTGCCTATTTGCCTACTCTACCTAGGGTCCTTGTCTACTACCTGGTAATATAATTCTGAGAGGGCAAGCAGCCCATAGTAGTATCATTATCTCGCATAGTTGTAAGTACTCATCTCGCACACCACCCATCCAACCCCCCTTAGGCTACAAGGCCCTCTAAGTTATGGCTTTTGTACCCCCGCTCTCCCACCCCTGAAGTTTGTACATAGGTGTGGACTAGATAAAGAGGTGCAGGAAAATTGGGGGAACTCTACAAGATATTTGTGTTGTAATTTCTGCAGGGATGAGCTGTGCCGGACACATTCATCATCATGGTTCGGCAACTGATGCTGAAAGAAGAACGGAATAAAGAACACACAAGAGGACGAGGAACGTACTTCTCCAGATAGGCGATAACTTCCGTAAGTCCCTTATTTCTACTTCTGATATTGGATCAAAGCTGTAATCACTGTTAATAGTGAATGTTGCACCTGAGCTGGTGTCTGTAACCTCTATTGCGGCTCTCATATGGTGTGGTGAAGGTTATACCTGAGCAGGTGTCCGATCACTTCATGTTGGTCTCTACTATGGCCAGTTTGTTTGTTAGGTTATACCTGAGCTGGAGTCTGACCTCTATGAGGTTCGCTATATAGCAGTGTAGTAGGTTATTAACCTGAGCTGTGTCTGACCTCTAATGCACTCTCTAATATTGGTCAGTGTTGTAGGTTATACCTGAGCTGGCTTGTCTGAACTCACCTATGATCCTCTCACGCACATGGCGGTGTTCTTTTTATTGCGATATAGCCTTGAGCTGGTTTCTGACACTCTATGTGTGTTATCTCTATGGCGCAGTGTTTGTAGGATTCTACCTGAGGCTGGTTCTGACCTCTAAGTGGTCCTCCATATTGCGGTGTTGAAGGTTATCACCTGAGCTGGTGTCTGTACCTCTATGCTGGGCTCACTATAGTTGCGGTAGTGTAGGTATATCATCCGGCGACCGAGTATAAAAAGCCAGCGTACATGTGTCCCTGATTGACCCTGTGATAGGAGTTAGACGAACTTTTACTTTCCTTGCTGCGGTGTTTATTTAGAAGTCGGTGCGAGGTGTGTGACCAAGGAAACATGGAGGGAGGATATTGTAGTGGGTGGAGGTGGATATTGGTTATGGTGGTGGTTGACGGATATTTGTAAGTGGATTCGGCAGGGGGAGATATATGTATGTAGGGCTGTAAGGGGGATATTGTATATGGGTGGAGGGGTATATGTGGCGCTATTTAGCCCTGTGTCCTAGATATGTTTAGACCTGTGACACCACTCATGTGTGCACTCCCTCCCCCACCTCTTGGCTATTGTAAACTACACAATACCAAGTTCTGTTATCTGTCACACTGTAGTTATGTGGTAAAATGGGCGCGATATGTCACGAGACGCTGGCCGGGTAAATTTTTCATGTACATATTGGTGCGGACCCCGAAGATCAACTCCGCCTGTGGGTCCCCCAGACACCCCCAGTTCCCGCGACATCGTGGGCATGAGTGACGGGTATTTAGCAAGAGCAGAGCGACCTCTGCCACAGCTAATCAGCGCGCCGGCTCCACAGTGGCTGACGTGAGCGTGCATATGAGAATGTTCACATCATTGCGCCACCTCCCGCCGCCGAGCACAGAAACTGGCCGGAGCCCGGCTGTGCGCGTCACATCAAAGGGAGCCCCCTGCCATGCCTATATATTGGGCCCTATAAGCCCTGCCTGCCTATATATTCGTCGCCCCTATAGCCCTGCCCTGTCCTATATATTGGTCCCCCTGTAGCCCTGCCTGCCATATATTGGCGTTCCTAGAGCCCAGCTCGCCTATATATCTAACGCCCCTATAGCCTTGCCTTCCTATATATTGGCCCTATATCCCTGCCTGCCTATATATTGGCCCCTATAGCCCGCCTGCCTATATATTGGTTCCTAAAGCCCCTTGCCTGCCTATATATCTAGCCCCTATATCCCTGCCCTGCCCTATATATCTAGCCCCTATAGCCCTGCCTGCCTATATATAGGCCCCTATAGCCCTGCCTATATGTCCAGCCCCTATAGCCTTGCCTGCCTATATAGTGGCCCCTATAGCGCTGTCTACCTATATATCTAGCCCCTAAGGCGCCTGCCCTGCCTATATATGGCCCCTACAGCCCTCGCCTCCTATATACTTAACCACCTGAGTCAGTCCCTTGTCATGTCCTATATATTGGCCCCTATAGTGCTGCCCTTAACCTATATATCTACGCCCTATACCTTCCCCTGCCTATATAGTGGCCCTATACCCTGCCCTGCCTAATATATTGGGCCCCTAATATCCCTGCCTTTCCTATATTTTTGGCGCCCTATAGCCCTGTCTGCCTACATATTGGGCCCCCTATAGAGCCCTGCCTCACCTATATATCATGGGCCCATAGCCTACCCTATGGCCCTATCCGGGCGCCTATGATATATGGCCCCCAGATATACTGTTCCTAAAGCCCTGGCCCTGCCTATATATTATGGCCCCTATAACGCCCGAACCTATGCCGCTGCCTGCCTGCATGGGGCCCCTATAACGCCTACCCTATGCCCTTCCTGTCCTTGTAGGGGCCCTATAGCTTACCCTAAGCCCTACCTGCCTACATATATGGCCCCTAAGCTACCTAAAGCACTGTATTTCTATCTATATTCGAGGTATGGCGCCCGAATAGCTACCTAACCTGCCTGTCTATACGGGGCCCTATACTCTACCTTAACCCTGCCATGACTGCCTATATGGGCCCAAAAGGTAACTAAACTCTGCCGCTATCAAATATCGGGGCCCTCTATCTACACCTAAACCCTGCCTGCCTAAATGGACCTCCCTAATCAGTCCGGGAGGCAGGGAGTGAGGTGGCTTTGGTCAAAAGTGAGGATTCAAGAATCATTTTGTGTCTAAATAGCTCCAGGGACAAGTGGTGTCGGGCTATCTCATCATCGGCGGTTTGGCGACGTGGATGCAGAACACAAGGGCAATGTCAAACGATCCTTGTCAGTCACCTGTTGAGTCACAAAGAATGTAACTACACTTTCTAATCACGTTTATGTCTGCAGAGTCTGGGCGTACACTGCGTGTCTACCATATATGGTCCCCACTATATGGCGTGTGAATATTGGTCCTTTCGCTACTCACTGATTCAGCACATAATGTAGGGGTCTATAAAATTAGTCAGCTATGTGGTGGTAATCTTGTGGTCATGTTCTGCGTGTGTAAGTGGGCTCCATATGTTGTAGCGTTATTTTGTCAATTATTGGTTTTGGTACCTAAGGTGGATTTGTTTTTTGGAAGCAGTATGATAGTAGAATTATGTGAGCGTATTTCTGCCCCTTGGTATTATCTTACATTATCAAAACTGCACGCTCCTGGTTAAATCGTTCGCTGGTTGGGGAGGTGGGCGTGGGGAGGGGGTAGGGGTTCCCATCCAAAAGTTTGCTTTGGGGCCCAGGCTTCTCTAGTTACGCCCCTGCTTAGCTGCCATGGTCTTCTGCTCCATAGCTCGTATTACGCTAGAGCAACTACGCCCTAAGCCTTAAGCCTGTGCTTCGAGACATCTTTCTGCTTGTAGATTGCTGGAAGTGCCCAGACCAGTCTGTTAGCGTTAGGTTACTATGGCAGTGCCCCTGATCTAACTTGGCTGCCAGCGGAAGTGCTGGTTCTCGTCCCTTCCTTTAGGCTGGAACCATTTTTACTTCACCAGTTGTTTTTCCCCTCGAAAAATGTGTTCCAATAGCCTGATCCTACTGTCTGAACATAAATTGGTATTATGAAAGGATAAAGTTATGGAGAGGATGACAGATAACTATGGAACAATCACTGAGCTTGGGGATCTGCCCCTGCCTACCATCTTAAAGTGGTTGTCCCACCATCTCTACTCAATGATGGCATATCAACAGGATATGTCATCAAACAGAGAAGTTTTGGGGCTCATTCTCGAGATGGGTGCGGGTCCCAGAGGTGAGACCCTCAACACTTTCACACATGCCATTGTATTGGACACATATCCTTACAATCAATATACCCTACAGATCACAATGTAGTGAGAATCCTTCTTTAAGAATTACCAGCTATTCTTTATATTATACACTTAGGCCAGGATCTGACATGGAGGGATTGTAGTGGATCTGTCTGATACTCTCAATACCTCACACCACAAAAGAATGCATAACTTATTATAGTCTCAATACCTGTACATAGAGTTTTCAAAACCCTATTTGCACATACAGGAAAACATTTGCATAAAATTTTCAAATCCACAGCATTATCTTTTGACAAATTTTGATTTCTCAAAATTCATTGTTGGGGTCAAATTTGTGACAAAATCTAGACGAAAAACATTAATTCCACAATTGTCTTCAATGACCGTAGATACAGGAAATGGTGAGGGAGGCTTTGTTAAGTGAACTGTCCAAGGCCTATTGTAACTTAATCACTGCCACACTACTGGCCACCCTAACATAACCCATAAATATGCCCCACTAGCGTAAATTTCCTCACTATAGAATTGTGGGTAGGTGTCCTACAAGAGAACAAACATAGTCTACCCAAACAATGTTCCTAAAAGTCATCTACCATAGAAAAGGAAGGTAACACAATACCCACATCTCTATAGATCTGACTCGGCTTCTGTCTTATATCCTGCTCTCAGATAGGACAGTATAAATCACCAGACAGGCTGACTTAAAAGATGTCCTGATGTATTACAAGCGTGTACTGGTGACAGGATGATCCCTTTAAAGGCACAAAAATCTTATCATCATGCAGATCTAAATTAAAAAGATACATGAGGCCATACACAGATGACTGCTGCTTGGAAGCAAATTTCATCAACATCTTTTATCTGTTTCTAAATCATTTTCCCCCAATCAGTATATTATGACCATGCTGTTTCCCTTACTCGTAAAACAAGGGGTTTATCCTGCTTCAAACACATGCCAAAGCTCTTTTTAACAAGACTGAGGCTGGTAAATGTCAAAACTCAGTTTTCCCTATAAATTGACAATTAAACCATGAATGTCAGTTCTAAATAGATAGGGCTGATGAATATTTTTGGAAGAACGCTAAGTGGACCATTTGCTCAGTGTATGGTGTGGCATACCGGTTTGGAAAATGTATTAAATGGCTTAAAGGAACATGCCAGGATTTTTTTTTCCACTTGACTGGTAGAGATTGATGTTAGGTGCATAGATCTGCTAATAAGTTTGCTTATTGTTGCTGTCGCCTGGAGCAAAAGACTATCTCTCTATGCATCCCTATAACATGCCCAAGGTCATACGAATGCATAGACTTACTCCCAGTCATATTGCAAATGCCCAGTGTCGCTTGATGACAACTCAAGCGAAACGCTACAATTATACTCCTACTAGGATTTGCGTTGCAGAGTCATAGCTCTTTCCCCTTGAGTTTAAAATGGAGGAATATATTTAAATGTTCATCGACAGCAACTATGGCTTTAATAAACTCCCACACCCCTACTACGGTGGGTCCTCCCAACATATAACCCTATAAGTATATCTAGAGACCTCTGACGCAAGCCAACTCCGAAAGCATATCTCTATGACTATAGCACGCGATGATCAAACCTGTTGTACGGCGCAAGTTGGTGCCATAAACATGTAGTTTTGATAAGTATTTATGTTTTTTTATTACAATATATTGTTTTTAACAATTAAATTTGTATATATGCACTATATTGGGTAGATTGCCCTAGTGTTGATGTTTGTATTTTAAGAAAGAAGCAAAGCAAACACATCTGCTATTGGGACTATATCATATATTTCCGAATTAAAGCTCCTTATAAATAGGATCAAAGTACAGCGGCGCATAGTTTTTTTTCTTTTGCATATTGATTGTGTAGTACGATCCTAACATACCTTGGAACTATGCAATGATGAGGGATGAACACCACGTAACAGATATCTGCGAATGAATCAATCCAGAATTATGGCTTTTGCTCACCAAGTTTATTTTGGATAGGTCATCAATGAGTCAGATGTGACTTCAGGAACACTACATCCAATTAGTGGTGCAGAGTCCTAGCCCTTTCCCTTCAATGCTATATTATTATGACCCACATTATAGCCCCCCTTCCCACACAGCATGCTCGTACTGGGCACGCCCGGGGGATCTGGATAGTTCCCCCCCCCCCGGTGGGGCCCCCCTAGCCCGCTAGGGGCCCCCGAGCAAGTGCCGTCGCTCCCCTAGGCCCACGCCAGTGCATCCGAATCAACTGAACGCCCGGAAACAACACCTCTGCGTACCCGATGCTCTCAGAAGACCGGCCTGGGTAGTTTGGGGACTAAAGTCCCCACTGACTCCCGTGAGCAGGCGCGCGCGTCAGCAAGAGCGCACAGCGCCATCTAAGCAGCTAGCGCTCTCTCCTACCAGCAGCTATGGCAGGCTTAAGGCATTTGGTCACTTATCCTGCCAGCGCCGGCCACCTACTCACTGCTGACTTAGTGTGGCCGCGGGTGACAGAGTCACAATCACCGCGCAGCCGCCATAATGCAGTGCATGCAGGAGGTCCGCCGGCGGGAGATGGAGCGACCAGCAAAAGCTAGAGAGTCAGTCGTTGAGTGGCTGGCTGCCTTTTTCTATTTTTTTTTCTAGACTCCCTTCGGATGGAAGTGCGCCCTGGCTACCCCAAAGGGGGAGGCCCTGGCTGCCATAAAAGGGGGGCCCCCTGGCTGCCTACAGGGGGGCGCCCTGGGCTGTCCTAAAGGGGGGCGCCCCTGCAGCCTAAAAGGGGGTCCCCTGGCACAGCCTAAAAGGGGGGCGCCATATGGCAGACATAAAGAGGGCCCTGATACCTAAAGGGCGGGGGGCCCTGGCTACCTAACGGGGGTGCCCTGGCCTACCTAAATAGGGGGGCCCTGACTACCTAATGGGGGGAGGCCCTCGACACCCCAAAAAGGGGGGCCCCTGACTACCTAAAGGAGGCCTCTTGACTAACTACAAACTAAAGGGGACCCTGACTACCATTCACACTAGCTAAAAGGCGGGCCCTTACTTCCATGCACACCCTATCTAAAAGGGGGCCACTATACTTTCATGCACACTAGCTAAAGGGGACCGTGACTACCTGCACACTAGCTAAAGGGGGCCCTTACTTTCAGCACACACGCTATCAGGGGAGAGGCCCTGACATTATCCTTCACACTAGCTATATGGAGACACCCTAACTTGCCTGACATACTAACCTAAAGCGGAGGCCCTGCCTGGATACTACCTAAAGGGGGGTCCCTAACTGCTTGCAGCCTATATAAAGGGGACCCTAACTACCTACAGCTTACCTAACTGGGGGAAACCACCTACCTACAGCCTACCTAACTGGGGTCCACCAACCTAACTGTAGCCTATTAACTTGACTGGGGCTTGCTTATCTAACTGGGGGCTGTTTACCTACCCACCCGTGGCTAGGTACCCACCAACCTACATGGGGCCGGGCTTCCAAATTATCCACCGGGGGTCTACCTACCTAAATAGGGCCTATCTAGTTACTTGGGGCCTTGCCCATTTGCCTACGTACCTGGTAATATAATTGAGAGGGGAGCAGCCCATAGTTGTAGCATTATCTCCAGGCAATTAGTCCTCTCCCCACCCTCCAACCTCTTAGGATACTAGGCCTCTAGGTTATGGCTTGTACCCGCTCTCCCACCCCTGGGTAGTTTGTACAGAGGTGGGAATGGATAAAGAGATGCTGGAAAATTGAGGATTCTAAGATACTTGTGTGTAATTTCTGCTGGCATGAGTTGTGGCCATCATGGCGGTCTGGACGGATGCAGAAGAAAAGGGAATAAGAACGACTCATGAGAGAAGAGAACGACTCATCAGATGAGAACGACGTCTCCGGTGAGTTCCTGATGTCAGGGGTTATGTTACTTCTATTGGATCAGTGCTGTATTCACTGTAATGTGATGTGACCTGAGCTGGTGTCTGACCACTATGTGGTCCTCTTATGGCAGGTGTTGTAGGTTATACCTGAGCTGGTGTCTGACCTCTATGTGGTCTCTATATGGGTGTTGTAGGTTATACCTGAGCTGTGTCTGACCTCTGTGGTCTCTATATGGTGGTGTTGTAGGTTATACCTGAGCTGGTGTCTGACCTCTATGTGGTCTCTATATGCCGGTGTTGTAGGTTATACCTGAGCTGGTGTCTGACCTCTATGGGGTCTCCATATGGTGATGTTGTAGGTTATATCTGTGCGGGTAATCTGAGCGTACACTTGTCCCGATTAAGGTGAGGAAACCTGACCATGTAGGTTAGACTTTTACTTTCCTGCTGGTGTGTATTTTTGACGGTGGTGTGGTGTGTGACCAAAGGAAACATGGAGGGGATATTGTATGTGGGCCGGTGGGGGGGGATATGGATGGAGCTACTTAGCCCTGTGTCTATGATGTGTTAGACTGACATATGTGTGACTCACTTAGTATTGTACTACACAATACAGTTCTGTTTTGCACACTGTATTATGTGGTAAAATGGGCGCATTTATGTCCGAGAGGCTGGTAATATTTTTATGTACAGTAGGGTGGGCCCCCAAGATCAGCTCTCCTGTGGGCCCCAGATCCCTCAGTCCGACACTGCTCTCACAGCTATATCAACAGATCAATCAAAAAGAAAAAAATTATAACAGTTAAAAGGGTAAAAAGGAGAAGCTGAGCAGATTGATAGTTATATTTGTGGGAGAGAATTCCATAGACCTAGAAACTCGCTTATTTAAACCTCTGCTCATTCTGGGCGAATAAATCCAGTGGGTGGTCCAATTTAATGACTGATAGCCTTTTCTGTATGGGTGTGCATACATAAATAGCTGTCAATCAATAAATAGGACCACCCACTGGACGTCTAAGCCCAGAATGAGCAGAGCTTTAGATGAGTACATTTCTAGTTTTACTGAATGTTTTGCCACAAACACACATATATATATATATATATATAATATATATATATATATAAAATATATATATATATATATATATATATATTATATATTTTAATATATGTTATAGTTGGTTCCAGGCGGTTTCCGTCCTTATCAGGACGGGGTTTCCGTTTTTTTTCTTGTAGGCAGGGCTGTTTAGGCATTCTATAGGGTCTCTGGAGGGACAGTATTCCTCTATATACCTGCCCTTTTTCCCCCCTGTTTTTTGGATATTGATAGTTCGGCTATATATGTGGTACTATTGCTGTGTGACCATTTATTCTAGTATGGCATTCTTTTAATAGTTTCAATAAAGGTTATTTTTTATTGATAGTTCACTTTCCAAAAATAAATTTTTGTATAGTATATTCTTTTTTTTATATTATATACTTTAGATTATCATGGAGATGTTGACTTTTGATGGTTTTCACATGATATCACGTTTGATCTTTGTAAATTATGTTTATATATTAATTATGATGAATTAGGGCTTGTTCACACTGAGTTTTCACTCCGTGTTACAAGTGCTTTTTAGATCCGTCTTGTGGACCGACAGAGCGGACCCAAAGACGGATCTAAACAATTAGCAGTGAGATTATCACTGCTGTCTATGACGAACACGGAGCGGCGTTCACATGAGGGATCGCCGCTGTGTGTTTCAAAATCGCCGCTCGGGTCTGTCTTGAAAAGAACTGCATGTCAATTCTTTTGAAACACACAGCGGCGATCCCTCATGTGAACGCCGCTCCGTGTTCGTCATAGACAGCAGTGATAATCTGTGACGGATCTAAAAAGCACTTGTAACACGGAGTGAAAACTCAGTGTGAACAAGCCCTTATTGTAATTATGTAATTCTCTGTATAAATTGATCACTCTTTCACTTGTATATTATGCCTGACAAAGGCTCCGTGAGGGAGCAGAAACGTCGCTTTTTTTCTGGAATGCAGGAATAAACTACTCTTGCACCTTGAAATCTTCCTGAAGTGCCGTGGATTTTTTTATTTTTTATAAGTAGAACTTTTTCTACTGGCACCCGTTTCTTATTTTGTCTTTTTCTAAGAGTATATATATATATATATATATATATATATAAAAATGCTGGAAAAAAAAATATATATATGAAACTGCTCAGTTCAATTTGCTTTAAAGCACGGTTCCTGCAGGTGGCCCAGCATTTTACACATGAAAGGATCTATTTCATGTAAAAATTTGATTCAAACAATAGGTCATTTTCGATGACAAATTCCTTGTAAATGAGAAGGCCACTCTTAACAACCACAGCCCATTACACGAGGTCCCTGGAGTGTTAAGAGTTTATACTGTGTTTGTTTGTATAGATGCATCAGTGTTTGCAGTTCTCGGGACACACTAATTACATAGAGATCAATGAAAACAGCTCATGCTGAGAGCTACATAGACTGATGCTGTAAATAACCTTGTGGTCCCAGTTCAAAAAGTCATATTTTGAGACACTTTTAAATAGGTTGCCTCATCATAGCTGATCTTATCAGCAGAAGCCTTGGTAGGCCAGACATTTTAAATGTACCATTAGATGGGGCCATTAAGACCAATGACTGTCCATATAATACATGGATGGCGCAAGTCCACCAGAACCAGTACTTTTTAGCACCTCTCTGCCCTGGCTCATAGAGAAATGACATCCATATGTACAAACAGAGCATGTGAACAGATGCTGTCTTGATGGGAAAACTCCCGTTTGGTGTTTCTAGGCAAATGTCTGGCAGTTAAAGAGGTCTACGTTTTAAGAAAAAACGAATTGGCAGTTCCTGGGGTCCCAATAAAATAAAGAAACATATACTCACTTGAGTATAAGTTGCAGAGCTGGCATACTTAGTCAGTCTTTAGTCAGTCAGTGCAACATCCTTTAAGTGCTACTCCTTAAGTGTACTATATGTAGCATTAATACCAGCATTTATTATGAAGGATGATGGAGTGAATGGAATCTTAAAGGAAAATCTTGTCTCTCATCTGACCTCTCTTCTGTCAATTCCAGGTACGCATTTCTGTGGATCTCCACCCCCTCAACATGTGCTCTGTGTGAAAACCCTGCTAATATATGTCTTATTGAATGGTACACATTTTTGATAAACTTTGTAGTTTGGCTGCATCTCCTGCTGTGACGAGGCCTAATTGTCTACCCACTATCACTTTCCAATCTTTCCTTCTGCTCACCAATATCCTCCCCCCCCACCCCCACTCCCAATTTCACACCTGGTAAGAGTAGCTGGCTTCCTATTTAAGCATGCACTCTAGTCAGTCATGACTTTAGTCAGTCAGTGCAACATCCTTTAAGTGCTACTCCTTAAGTGTACTATATGTAGCATTAATACCAGCATTTATTATGAAGGATGATGGAGTGAACCAAAGGTAACCAAGACCCTTCCCAGCTCCTCACTCAAACAGCACCCAATATGCACCTCTCTGCCACAATCATCACGTTAATCATCAAACTCCTTGTCTCCCCTCAGACACCCGCGCTGGGCAATGGATTCCATATCTCCCCTTCTGTCTTACCCTCACACCTGACCTCAACTCTTCACCTCTTCCACAACATTAAGACCTTTCTCAAAAAACCCACACAACCACCTTTTCCTTTATCCCACACACACCTCCTCACTCTCTACCTGCTTCTCCCCGCTGCGGGGAAAATATCTCCCATCCAGGGCCACCTCACGCATCCCCACTGTGGTTTCAGGCATCTCCTAAAAAGAAAAACCT